>JAWPHD010015062.1:0-57488 GCA_037043455.1 Cyrtodaria siliqua | reverse complement strand
GCGCTTTTGTTCCGGTTCGCTGATTTTTGACGGAACTTTGACATTTAACTTTAAATTTCTTGTCGGCGCTATACCTCCTAAACGGCTTGTTGGATTTCTACGAAATTTGGCGGGAAGCATCAGTATGATGTCTCTTTGTGCAACTCGCTGTATATCAATGAAATTTTGGACAAGTTCGAAAACCAGCTAGATCTTTTTAGTAACGACAGAGTTATAGTCCTTGATTTATTGAAAAAAAGCTGTATTGTATTTTCCTTTGTTAAGTCTGCAGCTACTTTACTTCTTATCTGATCTTTACCAAATTTGTTTAGAATGTTAATATCAGTAAAAGCTTAATTAAACAAGTTGCCTGATTCATATGCCTCCATATACTGCCCCCACTCACCCCCCCCCCCCCCCCCCCCCACCCCCCTCACCCCATTTTTAGCTCACCTGAGCACGAAGTGCTCAAGGGTGAGCTATTGTGACCACTCTTTTCCGGCTGCCCCCGCCGCACCCACACACCCATTTTTAGCTCACTTGAGCACAAAGCACCTGAGCATAAAGTGCTCATGGGTGAGCTATTGTGACCACTCTTTTCCGGCGTCTGGCGTCTGTCAACATGTAGCTTGTTTACATGATAGAGGCCACATTTCTTGAGCAATCTTAACCAAACTTGCAAAGATTGTATATGACCATAATATCTCGGCGGACGCGTTCGATAATGGGCAAGATCGGACCAGTAACACCAGAGTTATGACCCATGAATAAGCAAAAATTCAGTTTTATTTTTTGTTAACACGATACTGGCCACATTTGTTGAGCAATCTTAACCAAACTTACACAGGTTGTGTATTTTTTAGCTCTACTGGCCAACAGAGCTTATGGGATGGCGAGTCGTCCGTCGTTCGTCCGTCCGTCTGTCTGTTAACTTTTACCTCGTAAAACCGGTAGGGACATTTTTCATCACATCTTTACCAAACTTTAAGAGATTGTTAATATCAATGAAAGCACGGACAAGTTCGAAAACTAGCCATATCGGACTAGTAACAGCGGAGTTATGGCCCTTGATTTAGTTAAAAATGCTATATTTTGCCTCGTTAAGACGATAGGGCCTTCATTTTTCATCCGATCTTTACCAAACTTAACCAGATTGTTAATGTCAATAAAAGCTCGGAAGTTTCGAAAACCAGCCAGATCGGACCAGTAATAGCGGAATTATGGCCCTTGATTTAGTTAAAAATGCTATATTTTGCCTCGTTAAGACGATAGGGCTTTCATTTTTCATCCGATCTTTACAAACCTTAACAGATTGTTAATCTCAATGAAAGTTCGAAAACCCTTAAGATCGGACCAGTAACAGCAGAGTTGTGGCCTTTGATTTAGTTAAAAATGCTGTATTTTGCCTCATTAAGTCGATAGGGCTTTAATTTTCATCTGATCTTTACCATCTCTGTACCAGATTGTTGTTAATATCAATGAAAGCTCGGACAATTTTGAAAAAACAGCGAGATTGGAACTGTAACATCAGAGTTATGACCCTTGGTTTAGTTAAAAATGCTATATGTTGCCTTGTTAAGACGATAAGGCCTTCATTGTCCATCCGATCTTTACCAAACTTTGCCAGATTATTAATATTAATAAAAGCTCGGATGAGTTCGAAAACCAGCCATATTGCACGAGTAACAACATAATTATGGCCCTTGATTTCGTTAAAAATGCTATATTTTGCCTTGTTAAGACGATAGGGGCTTCATTTTCCATCTGATCTTTACCAAAACTTTACCAAATGGTTAATATCAATGAAAGCTCGGACACTTTAGAAAACTACCCAGATTGGACCAGTAACAGCAGAGTTATGGCCATTGGTTTACTTAAAAATGCTATAGTTTACTTCGTTAACATGATATGACGTTTGTTTTTGATCTGATCTTTACCAAACTTTACCAAATTACTATTATTAATGAAAGCTCGGATAGGTTTGAAAACCAGCCAAATCGGATCAGTAACGCCGGAGTTATGGTCCTTGATTTAGTTTCAAATGCTGTATTTTGCCTCGTTAAGACGATATCACCTTATCTTACCAAAACTTTACCAAATTGTTAATATCAATGAAAGCTCGGACATGTTTAAAAACCAGCCAGACTGGACCAGTAACAGCAAAGTTATGGCCCTTGATTTAGTTAAAAGTGCTATATTTTTCCTCAAAATGATAGGGGTTTCGTTTTTCATCTAATCTTCATCAAACTTTACTAGAGTAAAAATATTAATGAAATATTAGTACTCTAGGAAGCTCAGACAAGATCGAAAAACAGCCAAATTGGTTCAGTAAAACTATAGTTATGGCCCTTGATTTAGTTAAAATGGTGTATTTAGTTTGAACAATGATTTAAGAAGTAGTTATTGCGGACTCACTCAGATCTGCCATAATCTCGTATGACACAAGATAAAACTTCTAAATCCCGTTCTTCAGTTTCTCTTCTTATATTTAAGGCAGAAAGAATATAATGCTATAACTACACACGATACAATTCTCTTTTACTTTGAGACCAGTCTCAGACTCCTGCTGTGAAAAATGATGAATTCTATACAGGTTCAGATTTCAGCAAAACTACAACAACAAGAAGTAGCATAAAATAGGCCATAGTCGGACTTTTTGAATGACATTTGCTGAGATTTTTAGCAAATATAGGACTATTCCGAAAATACCAGTATAGTCTAAACATAATTGCCTTTAATTGACATCATTTGCAGACTGTTGCATTAAGAAATATAATTTTATGTCGACAACCCTTGATATAAGAGCCGTTTTACCCACTAGAGCGTCCACAGGCCCTCTTGGGCCTCTTGTTTACGTTTTTCTTTAAATATGTTTTGTTTTTTCATTACTTTTTTTTTTGCTTTAAATGTATATTATTTTATTATTATTTTTTATAATTATTACTTTTTTCCCCCCAGATCCCACTGGTAACGCCGGAGTTAAGGCCCTTTCATTGTTAAAAATTTCTAAAATTTCCATTGTTATTTTATTATTCAATCTTTATGAAACTTACTTAAAAGTCAGCGGTTAAATGAGTCAAATTTGTCTCTTTATATGCAATGTTTGCAATTGAAAGCAGTGTTGCGGGAGTATTAATCACCTTCAGGGATAGTTCTAGTTCACATTTCTTGAGCAATCTTAACCAAACTTGCACAGATTTTATATGGCCATAAGATCTCGAGAAGTTTGGCAATAGGCCAATACTCAGGTGAGCGCTATAGGGCCATCATGGCACTCTGCTTAGTATTAAAGGGTCATACTTTCTGCTATATATACTATTTAAACAAATGTGTGCTGTCAAGTGTTACAGGTACCACGTCATTTATAGTATTTAAAGGGTCGCATTTCGGCCATACACATTTATTACACTTTTTCAAATATATACTAGACTAGGGTTGAATACATGATCAACTGACACTGCAATCTTGACCTTTTAACTAGACGGGTGTTTGCGGATCACGTGTTTCGTAGTATAACAAGGTTTTTTGGACCCAGATAAATGACCTTGACTAAGTTTTCATGAAAAATCAGCATTTAACCCATATAATGACCTTCAGTGACTTTGATCTTATATTTTAGTATGGTCATGTCGATGTTGTCATGATGAGCATATATTGAAAGTTTGATGAAGAAATATCAAGAAATGAGAAAGTTATAGCCAATGTTAAGTTTTCATGAAGAAAAAATGAGTATTTAACTCATATAATGACCTTCAGTGTGACCATGACCTTCATGTTTAGTATGGTCATGTTGATGTTGTCATGATGATTATATATTGAAAGTCTGATGAAGAACTATCAAGAAATGAGAAAGTTATAGCCAACATTTAAGTTTTCGTGAAGAAAAAATGAGTATTTAACTCATATAATGACCTTCAGTGTGACCGTGACCTTTATATTTTAGTATGGTCATGTCAATGTTGTCATTGAAAGTTTGATGAAGAAATATCAAGAACTGAGGAAGTTATAACCAACGTTAAGTTTTCGCGACGTACTGGCGGACGGACGACAAAGTGATCCCTATGTATCACATTTTTCTTTGAAAAGGCGACAAAAAAACTTGCGGAGCAATGGTTTTGATTTCATTTAGTTTTATATATTAAATTCTATTTCAGTTTAATTTAATTACGGTTCAATTTCTAAAATGTCATTGCTACTATGGAAACTTCTGTCATTGTTCCTTTCAGTTATACATACGGCTATTTCCAGTTTGGACATGCTGACACAGTGATAGACTTCGCTGCTGGTCTTGGTCTCTTTAAGGACGCAGACCGTCTAAGGGCAGACAACTTTGATGAGATGAAGAACAGAACTTTCAAATCTTCGACCGTTGATTCATTTTCCACGCATCTAGCCTTCATACTATACAACTGTGGTGGCAACAACGTCGATGATTATGCCTTGCGACTGCTCTTCAATGGCAAGCCTTTGTCTATCCCAAAATGCAGCAGTGACATATGTTGGTATAAGGATGTGAGACTGGGGTATCAACAACCAATAGACCACTGTGACTGGCACGCTATATGTGATGTGAAACATCCAGTTGATCCTATAGTTGGCTAACACGTAATACTATGGCAGATAAAATGAATGCATTCTCCATTATGGACCTTAAAGGGATATACAGCAATCTTGAGATTTGTGTGTACACATTTTCATACATCAAAACCAACCAAAGGTCTACAGGAGGGTTTTCTTTTATTTTTCTTACACCCCTGTTCAGTAAGATAAACTCTTCTTTTTTTTTTGAGATTATTTGTATGTTTGTATGGTGTTTTACGTCATTTTCAACGCATGAAAGGATATATAATGAATGTCGATTTTTTTTGTGGTGGAGGCAGACCGCCCACTTTTCTAGAACCAGTACAGTACCTCCCGCCATCCGACAGAATTGACACTTCCTCACTTACAAGTCAAGCTCCAGCAGCGGTGAGATGCGAAGGTTAACCTGTCGGCCACGGAGATGCTTATTAAAAACAGACTTAAAATTTCATACTTTTATCATTCATTAACATTGATAAGTGGCTACAATATGTCATACATTGTGTGAAAAATAATAAACAAGAAGCCCAAATGGGCCTGTAGACGTTCTACTGGTATGATGTGATTCAAAAACATAAACATGATAGAGGCCAACCCAAGACACATGTTTCCTATATATAACTCTATGTAAACTTTGGGTTATCGTTTTGAATATTTGACGACAACGAAAAACACAAACTTGATACAGGCCAACAACAGGTCCTTAAATTTGACCTACGGTTAGCCATGGTGGCCATCACGGATGACTGGCAGCTGCAAAAAACATAAATCTCAGAGAGACTATCCCAAAGATCATTGTGATTTAAGTTTCATCAAAATCCTTCAAGTGGTTTCAGACTTTTTTCTATATAACTCTATGTAAACTTCGGGTCGCGATAACGGAAAAACACAAACTTGATAGAGGCCAACCCAATGAACATGTTTATGTCATTTCACAAGAATGGAATACGTGGTTTCGGAGGAGATGTCGTTTGAAAATTCCTTAAATTTGACCTAATTTTAGCCATGGTGGCCATTTTGGATGACAGGCGGCCGCGAAAAACACAAATCTGAGGGGGACTATCCTAAAGATCATTGTAATGGAGTTCTATCAAAATCCTTTTTTGATTATGTAAACTTTGGGTCGCTGTGGCGGCCATTTTGATTATTCGACAATAACGAAAAATACAAACTTGACATAGGGAAACCCAAGGAACATGTTTATGATATTGCACAAGAATGGAATAAGTGGTTTCTTCGGAGATGTCGTTTGAAATTTCCTTAAATTTGACCTAATTTTAGCCATGGTGGCCATCTTTGATGACTGGCGGCCGCGAAAATCACAAATCTGAGGGGGACTATCCTAAAGATCATTGTAATGAAGTTTCATAAAAATCCTTCAAGCGGTTTCAAAGATGTAATTTTTAGCCTTTTCCGATATACTCTATGTAAACTTTGAGTCGCCGTGGAGGCCATTTTGATTATTCGACGATAGCGAAAAACACAAACTTGATACAAGTCAACCCAAGGAACATGTTTAAGGTATTTCATAATAATGGAATAAATAGTTTCGGAGATGTCGTTTAAAAATTCCTTAAATTTGACCTAGTTTTAGCCATGGGGACCATCTTGGATGACTGGCGGCCATGAAAAACACAAATCTGAGAGGAGCCCTCCCAAGTAACGGTTTCAGAGAAGATGTCGACTTTATAAAATTGCTAACAGACAGACGGACGAAAAGTGATCCAATAAGCTTGCCTGGACTTGGCCAGAAGAGCTAATAAAAAAATATTCTTTTGAGTGTAGTTCATTCCCTTTACTCTCACTATACCACCATGTTAACCCTTAACCCGCTAAGCACGACTATAATAGCCTTTGCGTTCATTGTAAACCAAGATAAGCCTGCGAGTGATTCGCAAAACACCCCTTTGTCATATAAATGGAAAGGTCTTAATTAAAGAACAGTCCATTATATATATGTAGCGGGTTAGGTAGCGACCATTTTATATATTCTGGCCCTTGAATTGCTGAAAACAAATATCCTGGCTCCGACTTGAAGGAAAAAAATAAACAGTCCCTCAAATTGTTGGAAAAAAATAATCCAGCCTTCTCTCACATTCTTGGAAAAAATTTATCTAGCCTGTGAGTCCAATTAGAGGAAAAAAATAATCTGGCTCCCTCTTCAGTCTATATCTACTTCATCAGCCACTGGATTCAACTTGGAAATGTAACCACAATCTGGCTACATCCATAATTTCTGCTCAGAAGTTTATCCAAATCTCGAGTTAAAATGAGTTGTAGAAGACAGTGATAGTATTCATTGCAATCTCTACCCAGAGTACACTCGTTCCTCATTTGACTCTGTCAACGTCAAAGGAAGTAGGGCGAACGGTTAGGTCACGTGATTATTCAAAAAAGTTATGACGATGTTTATAATAAATCTGTTTGCGTGATCTGCAAAGATAAATTATAGACCTATATTAAATAATTTCAATTTTTATTTCTAACGTTATGAGTTAATTTTTTTTAGTAATTTTCTGCTATCAAGCTTCGGTTTAAAATGTTTACATGAGGAGACTCAAGTATGTATTATTTTTGTAGTAAAATAGTCCCGATTAAAACTAAATTGTTTTCATGCATTATTTTAAATCTTGCAACATCTAATTTGCAGATATTCTGAAAATTATATTTACACAAGAAATAAATGTTTCAGGCCAACATATTCCAATTTTACAGGTTTTACCAAAATCTTGTAATTTAGTAGTTAGCAGAGATATATGTGGGTGCAAGGAACGATAACTCTGCGTGGATATTTTGTTCATGGTTGTAAATGTGATGTGTATAGAATATTGGATCATGGTAGTAATACATGTGGTATACATAGTCATGGCAGTTGTAAATGTGAAATACACTGGCAATAGTGGTAGTAAATGTGTTGTATAAAGTGTTATAAAGTCAATGCCAACAACCTACGTACAGGAAGTGGTATGGGACGCCGATGTTTCATCCGCCATGATGGAAACAACGCTGGATTCGAGGTAAGTTTCTCCTCATAAATCATATATTCCTTCGCTTACCGGAAAGCAACATAGCGCACTAAAGACAGGATGTTAGCCACAATCAATACCAGTCGGAATGTGTGTCATACACGTTGTACTTTCTGCAAACACCTCGACCAACTCAGTGTTGAAAATTGGGTAGATGAAGGACACACTTTTGTTTATATATGTCCAGTTTTTACATTTATTTAGTACTTAAGACATTCTAATGTAAAACGTAACCTCCATTAAACGAATTAAATGATAACAGTGAAAAATAACTGATTGCACCATTGAAATTTATGATAAATTACCTGTATTGGCGCTCAAAGGAAAAACGATATAGGACACACATTTCAGAAAGTCGATGTAGGATACACTTAAAGCTTATATAGAAACAAAGTGCAATAAATACATCTGCGCTATAGACTGGCTAAAATGGCTCTTATATCAAGGGTTGTAGTCATTAAATTCTCATCAGTACTTCTGTTAAACTAGAAGGCCACGGTCTACATGTCTCTGAACGTTTACAGTACATGCACCAACCGTAAGAAGTTTCAATACACAGGTTACTTGATACTAATATTACAATCTTAAACTGATCAATATCGGTTCATTTCAATTAGAACAGTTACATATGCAAATTCTTAGTTGTTGTTTAACAGTTGTTTTGCGTATAGAACTTCCGCAAAAACTGTCTACAGACTTGTTGAAAAGGCATCACCAACAGATCTACCTTCTGCCAACGCTGAACCACTACCTATTTCCAACTCGGCTATTAAAAGAATAACAACTAAGTAAGTAAATAGCGTTATCCTTTTTAGTTGAACAACATACCTATGTTATATTAGTTCTGAAATGAAAAATAATCAGGGGTATCTTACAGCATGCACAATCAATATCTCATGTAAGTGTGATCGAGTTTATATGTGTAGGTATAAAATCCGGACTGATACGCGCGGACTAGCGGCCTGCGGACTAGCGGACTGCGGACCAGTATGGTATAAAATGCGGACTGGTATTTTGCGGACAATGTAAATAGATGGGACAAATAATACAAATATTCTAATTCTGGTCAGCAAATATTAAAGTTAGACGTTCTTAAAACAAAATAAGTATGTGATGTATGGTAATGGTCATTTGAAAATAGATTTGCAGGAAAATAATTCGTCAACTGACAGTTGTAATTAGGTTCAATGGATGTTTAAAGCAAAATAGATATACATATATTTATTTATTTTTAAAAAAAACGTTAATACCGTGAACAAATATATTCATGTTTTAAATTATGTAAACTATAATAGTCTTGTAATTTTCTAATTAAGTACGAATACAATTAGAAATTGGGTTGTATTAAACCATGTTAATTGATTGATATATTACAAAGTTTATATTGCAATTTAATTTGAATCTTATATATCTGTGAATGCTTCAATAAATACGAACACAATACATAATAGTGTTATGTTTTGTGTATTTTACTCTTTTAGCTATGTATTCTCCAAATAATGAAATATTTGATTAAAAAACAAGTGGTTTTCTTCTCCGTCCGTTATGGGCTGGATTCTTATATATAGAATGTAAGTAGTGTGAAAGTAGATATGAAAGCACTAATTACTTTCCCCATAGACACCAATGTTAAAGTGTCACATATTAATGATTTGCTGCAAATTCAACTCAAGTATAGATAATGCAGCAGTGTAATGTTCATATAGAAAACTATTTTTTTCCACTTGAAAAATCACCAGAAAACGTGGGGTCACGTGGGGTCACAACTTGAGACATGTAAGAAAGTTCTTGTTTGTTTACTAAACAGGTCAAGGGTACAGCTTTTTAGATCACCTGAGCCGAAGGCTCAAGGTGATCTATTGGGATCACTCTGCGTCCGTCGTCCGTCGTCCGTCCGTCGTCGGCGTCTTCGGCGTCGTCGTCGTTAACTTTTCTTCAAACGACTTCTCCTCAGAAACCGCTTGGCTAATTTTGCCTAAACTTCACATGGATGATCCTTAGATGAATGCTTTTTATATTTGTTAAAATTAGGTCAGCTCGACATCCAAGATGGCTGCCATTACTATATATGGTCGAAACCTTAAAAAATCTTCTTCTCCAGAACCGCTGGACAGATTTCAACAGTTTTTCTTTTAAAATGATCGCCAACGCCTAGACTATCAAGTTTGTTCAAATGAAGTCCCCGGGGTTAAAAATGGCCGTGCCCCGGGGATCCAAAGTTTGTATATTGAGATTTTGCATGTTTTTCATATGGACATATAGGAAAAAACTTTAAAAAAATCTTCTTCTCTGAAACCACAAGGCACAGAGCTCTCATGTATTACATGTAGCATCAGTTTATGGTCCTGCACTAAGTTTGTTCAAATGGTGACCCTGGGGTCAAATTTGTCCCCGTCCCGGGGATCACAGTTTTACATAGACTTATATAGGATTTTTTTTTAAAAAATCTTCTTCTCAGAAACTACAAGAGCCAGAGGTTTGATATTTTGCATTTACTATAAGCTTATGGTCCTTTACCGAGTTTGTTCAACTGGTGACCCTCGGGTCATATTTGGCCCCGCCCCAAGGGTCACATGTTTTACATAGACATGTATAGGGAAAAACTTAAAAAATCTTCTTCTCTGAAACTGCAGAAGCCAGAGGTTTAATATTTTGCATTTACTATAAGCTTATGGTCCTCTACCAAGCTTGTTCAAATGGTGACCCAGGGGTCAGATTTGGCCCAGCCCCGGAGTCACAATTTTGCATAGGCTTGTATAGGGAAAAACTGAAAAAGAATCTTCATCTCTGGAACCACATGGCACGGAGCTCTCATGTATTACATGTAGCATCAGCTTATGGTCCTCTACTTAGTTTGTTCAAATGGTGACCCTGGGGTCAAGTTTGTCCCCGCCCTAGGGGTCACAGTTTTACATAGACTTAAATTGGATTTTTTTTTAAAAAATCTTCTCGGAAACTACAAGAGCCAGAGGTTTGATATTTTGCATTTACTTTAAGCTTATGTTCCTTAACCAAGTTTGTTCAAATGGTGACCCTCGGGTCACTTTGGCCCCGCCCCAAGGGTCACATGTTTTACATAGACATGTACATGTATAGGGAAAAACTTAAAAAATCTTCTCTGAAACTGCAAGAGGTTTAATATTTTGCATTTGCTATAAGTTCATGGTCCTCTACCAATTTTGTTCAAATGATGACCCTGGGGTCACATTTGGCCCCGCCCCGGGGTCACAGTTTTACATAGGCTTGTATAGAGCAAAAGTGAAAACATATTCTTCTCTGGAACTGCAAGAGCCAGAGGTTTAATATTTTGCATTTGCTATAAGCTTATGGTCCTCTACCAAGTTTGTGCAAATGGTGACCCTGGTGTCAAACTTGGCGGCGCCCCGGGGATCACAGTTTTATATAGACATATATATAGGAAAAAAACAAGTCTTCTCTGAAACTGCAAGAGCCAGAGGTTTAATATTTTGCATTTACTATAAGATTATGGTCCTCTAACAAGTTTGTTCATATGGTGACCCTTGGGTAAAATTTGGCCCCACTCCGTGGGTCACAGTTTTACATAGACTTATATAGAAAACACATTAAAGTCGTCTTCTCTGGAACTACAAGAGCCAGAGGTTTAATATTTTGCATTTACTATACTCTTATGGACCTTTACCAAGTTTGTTCAAATGGTGACCCTGGGTTCACATTTGGCCCTGGGTTCACATTTGGCCCCGTCCCAGGGGTCACGTTTTACATAGACTTGTATAGGACTCTTAATAAACCTTCTTCTCTGAAACCACAAAGCACACAGCTCTCATATATTACATGTAGCCCTGGGGTCACATTTGGCTCTGTCCAAGGTGTTACTCTCTAGCACCTTCATTTTGTATTTGATCTTTACCAAACTTTGTCAGGGTCTTAAACTGTCTATATCAATGTTGTGTCTTAAACTGACTATACCAATGTTGTTATACACAACAGAGCCCACATTTCTTGAACAATCTTAACCAAACTTGCACAGACTGTATATGACCATAAGATTTCGAAGAAGTTCGGTAATGTGCCAGTACTCAGGTGATCGCTTTAGGGCCATCTTGGCCCTCTTGTTTATTGATCGACTGTTTTCATTGCTCACAAAGTGTAAGCATAGAGTCGAAATTTCGAAAATGTTCATCAGTGACCCAGTAAAACCTATTAATACGCTTCTTATACATATAATCACAAAATCGAATAGAAATGGGTAGTTTCCCCCTACTTATAATGCCCATTTCCATCGCAAAAGGAGGGATTACTTTTGAGAAATCGTGATCGTTTTGACATTAATTGGTTGTCTTTAACGATGTGATTTTATCAAAAGATGTTCCCCATGATTACATTTCAATATGGTCATAATGAATACACCTACTGAGAACCGTGTGTTTCATAAAAAAAAAAAAATACGGCTGGATGCTTCTTCTACCTATTAAAAAAAAAGTCATGCGTTGATTTTGATTGATTGTTGATAATATCACATACCTGTATTTAAAATGAAAATAATATTTGTGTCACCATGATGTTTAACTTTTTTGAAAGTATTAGTTGAATTTTAATTAGATAAACTGATAGGTGCTTTATCATCAATTCTAATACATCCGCACTATATAACCTAGTTTAAAATATCTCGTTATATTCAACGAATCACACCCGTAATGAAAATCATGTTTTTCACATTCTACATTCATATGTTGTATATGCAGTGTGTTTGTAAGACGACGTTAACATTGACTAAATATATATTATCATTAATTAGTGTTGGTTGTGTTTTTGTTTAATCTAAATTAACAACAACTCAATTTGGATTACACATATTTTATTAGAGGTTTACAACTTTGATTATAGACACAATCATTCTTTATACAATAGGGATAAATGCGTAAATATTCTCCGGGACGGGTGAGTGCCTTTGAAAAGGTGCAGCGGAGCATAACCCTATGATTAGACAGAAACGAATTGCTGTTAGGCGGGGATGGGCTATTCCAGATAATATCCGTAATCACCATCCATGCCCCCGCTTTAAGAAAATTATTTTTAAGCCCAGAATACACCCTTAGCAGGTGCGCGTAGTTAGAACAGATTCAAATATTCACCTGCTTGCACATCAGAATTTCACAAAATGTAGGAAAAGAAAGAAAGAAAGAAAGAAAGAAAGAAAGAAAGAAAAAAATAGTGAAAAATTGCATTCAAACAATCATTGTTACTAAATCATAGCGCGAAAAACTTTACTTTTGTAAATTCTTTTGCTTTAAACATGTTGACGAATTATTTTCATGCAAATCTATTTTCAAATGACCATTACCATACACCACATACTTATTTCGTTTTATGAAATATTTGCTGGCCAAAATATTTGTATCAGTTGTCCCATCTATTTACATGGTCCGCGAAATACCAGTCCGCATTTTATACCATACTTGTCCGCAGTCCGCTAGTCCGCGCGTGTTAGTCCGCGTTTTATACCTACCCAGTTTATATGTAGTCATATTTATACCGTATTTTGCCTTACATATCGCAGTTAATACTGTACGGTTTGCGGAAAAGGTGCGCGTAATATATAAGGGCATACACAAACTTACAAAAAAGCTAGTGAAAACATGGAAGAAATATTGACGAACATATTCTTGAAATGTTCTTTACAAAATGTGTATTCATAATTATTTCAAAACACGTTGATTTGCTATTGTCATCTTTTATTAGATCAAACACATTGAAATATGTACCAGGACACCTGTGATAACAGTGTCAGCCATTTGCAAATCAAAAAAGACAAGTTCTCAGTCTCGTTAGATTCGATGTCATCATGAGAATTAGCCAAGGGGGTGTTTTTGGACCAAGTTCATTTTTCTTTGAAAATTTTAATAGGTTATTTTCAAATGCACGTCAGATACGCCATATGGTATATATAGGCTCTTATTAATAACTGTCATTAAAATGTATAAAAGTATATTATATTTAAGTAAAATGATATTTTGAAAAAGAACGCAAGGGATACAATATTTGTTTTGGAATACCTTTCAGAAACCACTACTTTGATACAGAAGAAAGGACGCGCACTAAGGGGAAACAGAAGGAGACAACTATTCCAAGAGACCGGAATGCAATCCTGAAAGGGACACTAGGAGTGCGGTGGGAGAAGGCAAGGGTAAACCAATCGAAAATTTTACCAACCGAGAGAATGGGACTTACAGATGATATGCTGTCGTAAAGCAACTTGTTGATGATAACTAACATTATTTAAAAAGAAATGTGAACCGTTGAATCAAACTTGTATTAATCATAGTTAAAAACCCTAAAGTTCTAGTACAGTTCAAAGTTTATTTCTTATATTTCGGATGTCAGCATTTGTTTTTGGTGTGGATACATATGAACAACGGAACAAGAAAGAACTAACAATATTGGTGTTTTATTTTCTGTTATATCCAAAATAGAAATAAATAAAATGTAAATTGTCATATGCAATAGACAAACAAAACACTTGCAATGCACACAAAATAATCACAGTATGCCTGAACAACCCTGAGTTACTTCACCCTGAAAGCTTAATGATAACAAATGATTGGCACAAGTCAAAGAAAAAACACAATGCGCTCCTGGCAAAAACAACTGAAATAATAAATATGTATATATAACAGCTCGAACTAAGCTTATAAAAGTCAAACTCGAAACCTAACGTTAAACTCAACAACAGTCTAGCTCCTATGCAGCTTCATGTGTTTGTTAAGAGTTGTTTTAGTATTCAACGATTTTTTGCAAATTACACAGGCGTAGCTTGTGTCAACGTGTGTTTGTGCATGTCTATCTAAGTTTGATCTAAACCTGAATGTCTTCTGGCAGACATTACATTGATAGCTTTTCTCTCCAGTGTGTGTTCCCCTATGATCGTGAAGCTGTCTCACTTCCTCGAAAGACATGCCACAATCATCACATTTATATTTATTAAAGCTGCACTCGTTCTCTGCGTTGATGACGTTGAAGATCTCAGTTTGTATAAAACATATGTTTACAAGTAGTGCATTCAACCTTCTTTACTTGTGAGTGACTTAATTTATGTCTGTTAAAGTTCCACTTCCTGAATGATGTCAAATTACACACTTCGCATGTGTATGGCCCCTTCCCGTCATGACGAAGTTCATGTTGTCTCAGAGGTGACTTGCTCTTAAAGAACTCGCCACAAACTCTTACAGATAAAGCCGGTGTCCATTTTTCTCTGAAATATATAAAGAGAATTCAGGTGTAGTACATACTAGCTACCAGAATCATAGTTATTATGGTGTTTACCTATCATAGAGCTACTTCGCGATCCCATTATATAGTATTGCCGTATTTCAATGAGTTGGGCGGGTTTAAGTTTCAAAATACGGAATTAAACGTATAAACACGAAGTTATTGCGAGAGACTATACAACATTATATTTGCGATGTGACCTAGAACAGGTTTCATTCACCAAACGTTATATACAGTATATATATATACGTATTAATGGCACTATTACTTTGAAACATGTGTATTATACCCTTATTACTGTTCAAAATATCACAAGTGTGCCCTAGATCTCCCACGATTTTGTCAGTTGGTCGAAGTGTTTACAAACACTACAGCAATTCAAATAAAGTCTGTGACTGGATTACAAAGCTTTCACATCTGTGTCTTTGGTGCACCATGTCATTTCCTTGAAACTTCATCAATATTTCAGTAAAAGGTAAATACTCACCTCGAGTCGAGCTATTTTGACAGTTGTTTTCAAGATGGCGGATTGAATTTTCGCGGCCTATATCACTTCCTGTGACGTAGGTTGTTAGGGTTGTAAAGTGGTCATGGTAGTAATTTGGTATACATTGATCATGGTAGTAATGAACATGATATTCATATAAAGTCATGGTTATAATTAATGTCGTAAACATAAGTCATGGTTGTAATGAGGCCATTATTTTTTGATAATTCATTTTACGAACTCTCCTACGACAAAACGAAATTAGGTATGGGATATTCAGTGGTCATGGTAGTAAGTCCTAGTAATAAATGTAGTATGCATAGTTCATGGTAGTAATACATGGGGTATTCAGTGGTAATGGTAGTAATGAATGGGGTATTCATGGTAGTAATACATGGGGTATTCAGTGGTAATGGTAGTAATGAATGGGGTATTCAGTAGTCATGGTAGTAATAAATGTGGTATTTGGTCATGGTAGTACTAAATGTGATATACAGTGGTCATGGTAGTAATACTTGCAATATACAGTGGTCATGGTAGTAGAAAATGAGGTAAAGAGCAGCCATGATAGTTATACATGTGATGTACTTTGGACATGTTAGTACTCAATGTGGTATGCAGTGGTCATGGAAGTATTACAATACAAGGGTCCTGGTACTTGTGCGATGGACTTTGTGAATATCATCAACAAGTAAGTGGACTTAAGAAGCAGCTTCAGCCACATGCAATGCCAGGTTATAGACAAAGCTATGCGCTATAATATGCTAGTGTTTATAAGAATAGTATGGAACATGGTAGTCATTGCCCAGTACAAAACGATCCCCTACACCACCAAACAAAACATCCAATCAAGTCATAATTTAGAAGAGCAAAAGGGGGTTCACATAGAAAGCAGACAAGTACAAGCATAACTAAATATTAACACCAGCAGGTGAAGTTCTATCCACCAAATACGGAAAGATCCATATAAACAAAAGAGCTGTCAAAAGGACAGCATTCTCCACTATTCAGTCCATTTTAAACAAGGCGCTGACACTTCTGTCACACCAACCATGGTGCCAGTTTATTCACAAAGTCAAGTCTTAATTGTGGAGGTTAATAGGTGGTGGTGACTGCATGAGGTGAGGGGAGCGGGGAGCGGGTGGTCAGTAAACATATATACCAAATATCAAAGCAAGACCTTCAGTACCCCAGAAAAATATGAATTTGAAGAGGGTGGGGAGTGGAAGTTAAGTGTTACTGAATAGGGAAAAAACCCAGAAATAATACAATATTTTCATTGGGGGAGTGTAAGGTGGAGTGTGTGTGTGTGTGGTGGGATGGGTGGGTGTGGGGGTGGTGAGAGAGAGAGAACAGGATAGATGCAGACATGGTAACTGAAGAGAAACCAACAAGAATAGAATACATATTTGTCTATTTATCTGGGTTGATGGTGGTGGTGGTGTAGGAGTGGGGAAGTTGTGGGGTTTATGGGGCTAATGACATTTACAGGCTTGTCATTGTTATTGGATGTATGCAGTGAGTTTCATTGAAATATATGAGGCTGCTTAAAAAACTTTAACTGAAACTCTAAATTGAAAAAGAAAATATCATCCAACTAAAATGAAATAAAAAGTTATGGAACATGTGTCTGTAAGTGATGACACTTGTCAAGCTCTTTTGGCAGAGATATATGGTTAGTGGGTATTGAAATAAATGGACTTGCCAACAAATAAAATAAAAGCAATTCTAAGTCGAAAATAGGCTACACATTTTCTAAAATGCAATACAGAAAATATTTATTCAGAAAAAGGGCCATAATTTTGCTAAAATGCAATACAGAGTTATGGAAGATGTGTCTGCTAGCATTCACGCTTTACTGAAGTTGTATTAATAATTAACAATCACCTATTGAAATAAAGGACTTGTCTAAAAACTTTAACCAGAATTCTGAAGTAAAAAAAAGAACATAACTTTGCTTAAATGCAATACAGACTTAATATGGGACATGTGTCTACTAGTGCCCTTGATATTCCAAACTTTACTGAAGCGACTTTCAGATGTTAAAATAAATGGACTTGTCAAACAAGAACTTAAACCAGAAATTCAAAGTAATAAAACAGCCATGCTTTTGCTTAAATGCCATACAGAGTTATGGAACATGTGTCTACCGGTGTCCTTGATGGTACTGATGACATATTTGAAGTTTCACTGACCAGTGATTGCTGAAATAACAGGACTTGGCCAACAATTGAAAACCAACCTCGACGCAGACAATGAGTAGACAACAGTTCTTCTTATTCTACGAATAGTAAAACTTAAAAAAAAAATATTCTGACTTTCAAGTTGACGAAAAAAAAACAACTGGCCAGTGTATTAGGCGAAATAAAAACGCCGGCTTTTAAAGAAATGGAAAAAAAAATTCCGGCTCAAAGGAAAACCCCAGGCCCCACCCACCAGAAATCAAAATGGTCGGTACCTTAAGGGTTAAGATTCTTGTCTGAAAAGAATTTCAAACAACAAAAGTGTAAATTAATATAGTTTATATACATTACTTTTTTTACTTCCCCAAATTGAGTTTATAATAATCGTGGCTCCAGCAAAGTGTTTACAATAGAATTTGCAGAATCTCTGTAGTTTTCCAGGTGAGTTTCGGGCACATTCTGCATATTTGAATCTAGATATAAATGGAGAGTGGGGCCTGGAATGTTCATTCATGTTAGCGCCATATAACCTTTTGGTGTTGGTGTGCCGTAAAACCCCAATTCCATTCAATCAGCGTCATGATCGGTATATATGTGTACATATGTACCATACCTGCATTACCAGTGTATACCATAGTATATCAGACAGTACATATCATATTTGCGATACATTAAAACACAAACATGAAATAACAACAAAAATGCATATTTATATTATTTATTTTATTGACTTTTTATTTATCCTTTTTTATTTACTATTTACCATTTTCAAGTCAAGTATGTTAGGAGTTTAAACAAAGCAAGGTACCCCATCTCCAAATCACCAAGAACAACACAAACGTCAAAGAAAAGCAATATCAACTAGTATGAACAAATTCATATAAAGTAAGTGCTCAGTACAGATTATATATTTTTCATAGAGTACAAAAATGTTTTTATTTTCTTAGAATAAAAAACACACACACAAGTTTTTAACACTGCATTACAATCACTGGCATTAAATTAATGACATATGGTTAAATATTGGATTTTTCACAATTGTCAAGAAAGTTTCATTTAAAAGTGATATAAAAACTTGGAAAAGAGAGAACAGTTGTCAAAAATACTATAACAAATGAAGGAGATATGACCTATTAAGATTTGCAGACAAGTACATGGAGGCAGTCATCTTGAAATAAATGACATCTTTTACCATATATTGTATGTCATACAGATAAATAGCATTTAAAAAAAAGTTTACTGCAAATGAATTTTGAATACAATTGCTGATTTTATTTGCTTTAAACAATATTTACCAATATGCCACAGCTCCGTGTGGTTCCTGGGCAAGAATAGGGCGTTATCCAGGCCGAGAGGTGAAATCCCTCGAATTATGTTCATTTTGTAATTTTTATCAGGTTCATTAAAGGTCTTCATCATCATCCCTGTATTGTTTCAGGTGCTACTTGAGTAGTGGCAAAACACCTGGAGAGTTCGCAACAGATTTTAAAACCCAATTCGACTAAACTCAATATGCCATAGGATTTTATGACCTCAATATTTCAAGATGTCCAACTGTATTATCATGCTTAGCCAAAAAAAAAAGAAGGCATAGTGTATCTCCTTCATTTTTTAAGATATGTTCGTAATTCTTTCATCTGCTAAAATTTGAATTCAAACATTCCAGCAATATTTTATATATAAAGTGTTATGGAAAACATTCTTACCGAGTGGTGAACAGTGTAAACTTTGATTAGCATGCACATAGCGTACATGTTGCTCTGGGCTTACACTGGTCGTAAAATCAATGTTTCTGTGGCAGCGAAAGGGTTCAATAAAACTTGAGAAAAGTGCAACATCCCCTATAACCAATAAATAAATAATAATGATTTATACAATAACTGACTGGTTTTCATCCGTGTGTTACTATTATTGGTTTCTTGACTGGTTTTCATCCAAATAACTGGTAGACAAATAACAAATATCAAAATATTTACTTATTAAACAAATTCCACAATCTTTTCCATTTTGACTTTTTACAACAAGCGACACTGAAGTCAAATTCATCATAAAGAACTTTTGTCAGTATGAAATCTCTGAAATAATTAAAGGCACTTTACCACAAGCGACACATTTATGATCTAAGGTGGATATATATCTAGTTTTGAATGTTATACTTGTTTCTGTTCATACTTCTTTGTTTGCATTACTGCCCTTTGTATTATGATCGCTGCACTTTCCTTTCCTTTCGAAAGTTAGAGTATGGCATACAGAACAAATCGAGTATGGTCTCATCTCACTGGTTCATTTAAAGTACTCGATGTTTAAATTAACCACATCGATGAGACGATAATCTTATCTATTACGTAGCCTACATTATTCGATAAATTATTAACACATTGTTTATTTTTTTGTAAAATGATTTCAATTCAGAGTTAACATACACAAAAGTTATAAATTTAAGGTCTGTTCCAGCCTACATGACATTCAGTGACAACTCTTGCTTTATGTGTATATGCTGTTGTCTGTATTTAGAACAACACGTCTGTACAATGGGCTTTATATGCCAATTACTGTACAATTAATATCACTAGGTCCCAACCATATATAAAATACACCCAAACCATGCTGCAGCACTGAGGCTCGGAACCATGCTGCAGCACAAATGCTCTAAACCATGCTGCAGAACTAAGGCTAAAACCATGCTGCAGAACTGAGGCCCGGAACCAAGCTGCAGCACAAATGCTCTAAACTATGCTGCAGAACTAAGGCTAAAATCATGCTGCAGAACTGAGGCTCAAAACCATGCTGCAGCACTGATGCTCAGAACCATGCTGCAGCACAAATGCTCTAAACCATGCTGCAGAACTAAGGCTAAACCATGCTGCAGAACTGAGGCTCAAAACCGCGCTGCAGAACTGAGGCTTAAAACCATGCTGCAGAACTAAGGCTAAAACCATGTTGTAGCTCTGAGACTCGAAACCATGCTGCAGCTCTGAGCCTCAAAACCATGCTGCAGCTCTGAGACTCGAAACCATGCTGCAGTACTGAGGCTCAAAACCATACTGCAACATTGCAGCTCATACACATTCACAACAGAACAATGCTCTAGCACTGCGGCTTACCTCCTCAGAGACTATATCTGTCCGATTATTTAATCAGAATTACATGACGCTGAAGATCTGCTGCAATACATCACGAAATTACAACTTACGCAAATGACAAGTTTCTGAATTGATTTATTATATACCAAAGAAAAAAAGAAACGCAACTCGGGGAATTTACGCTATATATTGTACGATAGGCTGTTGTTAATCGAATGGTACATGGCTACGTTCAACCTTTCCATTCGGAAAAAAAAACACTATAATACAATACATAACATACCAAATATTATCTCTTCAAAGTTTCATTATTGATAGAACATACATTTGGACAGTTGAACAAACTTAGGATGTCAAATCTGGCAATCACTTTACATTAAATATAGTACTGAAATGGCTCGAATTTTTAAAGCAGAACTTCAACATGATGAATTTCGTGTTACAATGTGCACTGCGATTAAAAAAGTGCAACTGCAGTTTTGTTCTTGGGATTTTTCTGGAATATTACACTGAATTAAATGTGCAGTGTATAAATCATATAGCGGAAATTCCAAAGTTGCATTTGTTTTTTCCTTTAGCATACATATCCATAAGGATACATGTCGAATAACGACATGCTTCACACTCACACTAGTATGTTGCATGGTTTGCAGTGAGTGGCGGTGCAGAGTGGCATATAATTAACTAAATCTTAAATCTGACCTCACCATGGAAATATAATTCAGTACTTGCTAATTTTAATACAAAGCACATGTAATAAAATCCGTATTGAATACAACTTAGTTTAAAATCCTCTGTTTATTAAATGTTCTAACTGATGTAGTTTTAATATTGTCATTAAATTGCAATAATAACAATAGTAATTATGTTTAATACACATCTAATAAAGGTGCTCTAACTGATGTAGTTTTAATAAAGTCGTTAAATATCAATAATAATAATTATGTCTAATACACAACTAATAAAGACACTTAGTAAAGCACTGGACGAAGTGCATTTAATGTTTTGCTTGCACACACCGACAGACATGTAATAAACAGAATCTGAGGTTGTTAATATTTATTTTATGAAACTCGCTCATAAAAGAATCAAAAACTCGCTAGAACTCGTTTTTATAAAATACAACTGGATGCATCAAGCATCCTCTTCAATGCAGCATTCCTAAAGCAAGGCACTGTCACGAAATACAGAAAAACTTCGTTTCAGAACAGCTTTACTGTAGCAGCAATATCTCCTTTACTAAATTCTTTTAAATTCAAACTGGTGGACTTTACACAAAACTCTAATTCTATTTTTTAAAATACCTTTACTATATTATAAACAAAACTATATCACTTGAAAGCTCAAAATATACACAGAGCATACAGTACATATGAAGTTTTGAAAAATCTTTAGTATTAAAAGGCAGCTTGTGAGAAAGAACAAAATAACAATTTACTTTAAAGGTACAGTTGGCAAATGCGTACTAATATTAGCCAAGGGTAATTTTGAATAAATACTTATTTGAGTCCTTCATATACTTTTCTGCTTTATGATTAAAATGAAGCGTTTTTATTTATGGTAACTATGTATATGTATATTACGTCTACGTATATTGCAAATCAAAGTGCCTTTTGAGATATCACTTCAAAGTGCCTTTTGAGATATCACTTCAAAAGATAGACTTTCAAGAAGAGATAGTGTTGCTATAACCAGGCATTATCAAATACATCATTTGTAAAATTTTAACCGACTGCTTTATTATTTTAAAACAATAACAACCGATTACCGGTTCCAGAGAAAAGGGCCGTGTTCCCCGGTTTTTGACTCGGGGAGGCGAGTTCCTGTTCTCATGTATAAATTGCACATATCGTATTTTGAGACTGACATTGCATACAGAGGTAGTCTGTCACGCTATCTATCATCTACTGAGAGATCAGTATTACTAATATATCCTATCATTACATATTATCTTAGATTACATATACGGTAGATGTGTAATCTGGGATGATTACATATAGATGTGTAAATCATACAGACGTGTAATCCTCAGATTACATATAGATGTGTAAACCTTCTCCTATTACATATACATGTAGACATGTTGATCATATTACATACAGATGTGTAATCCTGTCATATAACATATAGATGTGTAATCCTTTCAAATTACATACAGACGTATAAATCCTTTCAGATTACATATAGACGTGTAAATCTCTCAGATTACATATACATGTAGACGTGTAAATCATATAGATGTGTAATCCTGTCGTATAACATATAGATGTGTAATCCTTTCATTTCATATTACATACACATGTAAAAAATATTACATATAGATGTGTAATCCTGTCATTTACATATAGATGTGTAATCCTGTCATATTACATACAGATCTATGTGTAATCCTTCATATTAGATATATATGTGTAATCCTGTCATATATATAGATAATCCTGTCATATATCATATATATGATGTGTAATCCTTTCATATTACATACATATGTACAAATCCTCTCATATTACATATAGACATGTACACAAAAAGCACATCATGCTAGAAATTTCTCATAACTTATTAGCATACATTCAGTTTTAAATCATTTTAACAATGTACCGGTAATGAAAACAACAATCCAGTGTGTACTGATAGGATGATCATTTGTACCGAGAGGATGATCATTTGTACTGAGAGGATGATCATTTGTACCGAGAGGATGATCATTTGCAATGATAGAATCAGTATCATTTGTACTGATAGGATGATCATTTGTACCGAGAGGATGATCATTTGCAATGATAGAATCGTTATCATTTGTACTGATAGGATGATCATTTGTACTGATAGGATGATCATTTGTACTGATAGGATGATCATTTGTACTGATAGGATGATCATTTGCAATGATAGAATCGTTATCATTTGTACCGAGAGGATGATCATTTGCAATGATAGAATCGTTATCATTTGTACTGATAGGATGATCATTTGTACTGATAGGATGATCATTTGTACTGATAGGATGATCATTTGCAATGATAGAATCGTTATCATTTGTACCGAGAGGATGATCATTTGCAATGATAGAATCGTTATCATTTGTACTGATAGGATGATCATTTGTACCAAGAGGATGATCATTTGCAATGATAGAATCATTATCATTTGTACTGATAGGATGATCATTTGCAATGATAGAATCATTATCATTTGTACCGAGAGGATGATCATTTGCAATGATAGAATCATTATCATTTGTACTGATAGTATGATAATTCGTACTGATCAAATCATCATTTTGTACTATCAAGTCATATTGATAGAATCGATCATTTGTGCTGATAGGACAATCATAATTAACACATGTACTGATAGATGACCTTTTGTACTGACAGGACGGTCAAAGTACGGATAGGATGACCTTTTGTACTGACAGGATGGTCAAAGTACGGATATGTTAACTTTTTGTACTAACAGGACAGTCAAAGAACATATAGAATGACCATTTGTACTGACAGGACGGTCAAAGAACATATAGAATGACCATTTGTACCGACAAGACGGTCAAAGAACATATAGAATGACCATTTGTACCGACAGGACGGTCAAAGAACATATAGAATGACCATTTGTACCGACAGGATGGTCAAAGAACATATAGAATGACCATTTGTACCGACAGGACGGTCAAAGGACATATAGAATGACCATTTGTACCAACAGGACGGTCAAAGAACATATAGAATGACCATCTGTACCAACAGGACGGTCAAAGAACATATAGAATGACCATTTGTACCGACAGGATGATCATGCGTACCAATACTAAGGATAACCACTTGAACCAATAAATTTCATTCATATTAACAGAATCAATCATATAATACTTAATACAATTAGTGATACTGTTAAGATAATTTTTCAAATCAATCAGTATCGAATGATCGTTTGTACCGACAGAACTAGAGCTGATGCCCTTTGGAGGCTAGTAACATTTCTCCGCTTCCTACTGTTTGGGTAAATATAAATCACCAACAGCAAATTATTTTTTTTGTCCTATTAACCTAAAATCAATCTCAGCACAGGCTGTCCACCCATGAAGGTTCATGAGAATTGCTCCAGTGGGGGAGAGGTGTTGTAGCAGACAAGCATAAGCATGATCATGATCGGACCATGTTGACCTTTGACCTACTGACCTCAAAATCAATAGGGATTATCCTCTCAATAAGGGCTGTCCACACATGAAATTTCTTGAGATTTGCTCCAGGTGGAGCGGTTAGTCGTGTCTAGACGGACAGACAGGGTGAAACCAGTATACCACCCTAAGCTTCATTTTGCAGGGGTATAATAATCATTTATAGATAGGATGATAGTTTATACTGATGGAATGGTAGTTCATAATAACAGAATTATATCAGTGAGTGACAAATGCCCAGAAGTGACCTTTGACCTCCAAGTGTGACCTTGACCTTGGAGTCACAGACCTGGATTGTGGTGAGCACTTGTGCCAAGTTATTTGAAAATCTGTACATGAACATCAGTTATTAACCGGACACGAAAGCGCTTCATTTTGACCTTTGATCTTTAAGTGTGACCTTGACTTTGGAGTCACGGACCTGGACTTTGTGCGCGACACGTCTTGTTGTGGTGAGCAATTGTGCCAAGTTATTCAAAAATCCGCCCATTACTGTCAGAGTTATTAACCGGACACGATTGTACGGACGAACGAACAGACGGACGGTGCGACTACTATATGCCACCCTTCGGGTGCATAAAAAACGTTAGGATAAGCATGTGTATTAATTGAATAGTACTGGTAGTAAAGGATTATTAAGGCTATTTGGACTGATAGGATAGGAATTCATACTGATAGGATAAGCATTCATACCGATAAGCAGTAATACTGATAGAATAAGTCATACTGATAGGATAAGCATCTATACTGATCAGACTAGAAATCATACTCATAGACAGCATAAGCATTCATACTGATAGGATAAGCAGTCAAGCATTTCTACACACAGGATAAGAATTCATACTGATAGGATAGTCATACTGATAGGATAAGCATTTATATACCGATAGGATCTGCACTGACAGAATTATCATTTAGTGAATACCAAAAACTTACCAGGATCTTTTATCATACATGTCATTATGAGCAAGTTCTAGACGAGTTTGCTTATTTAAGTAGGCAGTGACAGTCCATTATAAATTACACTTCATCTGTGTGAATGCCATTGAGACAGGTACCAAATATCACGTGAACATAATAATCACTACAATCACACACAACACGTTGCATTTCACGACCATGAAGGAATGTGAATTCACAAATCAGACCATACTTAACAAAATGCACAACTCAAAACGCACAGTTCTGCAACTTATTCCCATTATTTACTCTACAACCCTGCTATGGTTTGCCCCGTACAACAAGGAGCTACGAAAACAATCTCGTCAAATATCCAGCACAGCTTCCGTGCTTATCTACGTGTCAACTACCCGTACCTCTGAACATCAGCTGAGAATTATCGGATTCGAGACAGCTTAGCCACTCCAATCACGTCACATCTAAATTTGGAATTTGAGTAGAGACTAGCATCCATATTCCCCTAACATGTATTGATTACATTCAAGGGTTACTGCAGATACTCGAAACGTCGACTATTTCCATCTCGGGACAGTTGCAGTTACCCGAAACGTAAACTATTTCCACCTCAGGACTGTTGCAGTTACCTGAAAAGTCAACTATTTCCCACGGAAATATCACTACTGCAGATGCACCTAGGGTTCAAATTGACTAGAAGTCTCCAAGTTCTAATATCAATGTTATGAGTAACATCTCGTGAGTCGAAAACTCGAGTCTGGTGTATGACTTCTCGCGTATCACCAGAATCTTATGCTTAGTCCGATCAATGACTTCCTATAGAGTACCAGACCAGTTACCAGATCACGGCTGGGACGTGAGTCAAAAATCGAGTCTGGTATATCACTACTTATGTAGCTCCAGAATCTTAGGCTATGTCTGATCAACGACATCCTATAGAGTTACCAGACCAATCACGAGGTCATGGTTGGGACTTTTTCTTTCTTAACAAGTCTCTCTTTAAAACACAATCATAACAATAAATACAATATTATTCCCTTTATACCCTACACTGAAACACAACTGTCATACGGAAAAAAATCATTTGAGAATGGCACCATTAAGCTAAAAAAACATGCAACTCCGGTAACCTTATTGACAAACCTATTACATCGACTTAAAGTATCAACTTAACGGTAGAAGATTGTCCCCTTTATGGTTGTTTACGCTTTATCAATATCACCTTAGATCTACGATTACTTTTTGTAACTCTATAAATACGATTTTATTGTTCAAAACTTGCGATTGATGTATAATTTTCTGATTTAATTTTGCACTCGACACCATTTCAAGAAGCAGCGATTTAAGATAAAATCAGGTTTTACGGTGATTTTTTTAGCATTATGGGTATTGATAGGCAATGAAAATCACAACTCGAGTGTAGATGAGTGAATTAATGTTGATATTAATGCCTAGACGGCGAGGCAAGGTTTAAACGGGAATCTTCACGTTCTGCTGAGGATGTACAACGGCAGCACGGTTCAGTCTTTTGGTCCTGAAAAACATAAAATGAGTAATTATTACAACATAGCTCGATACATACACGACACATATTACGATTTAGCTTACCCATTCAGGGATTCTCATCAAATATAATGGAAAGAAGTGTGTCTGGTATCACGGCTGGAACGACTAGGCACTCATACTGCCAGTTACAGTTTCAAAATAAATAAAACCCTAAATGTGACGTATTCCACTACAATCAGTTAAAAAAAAAAACATATTGCTTTTACATTGATTGCCAAGGTCTTGCAACTTATATTAATCACTCTTGATGGCTTCCTGGATAGAACCAATACTATTTAGTGGATTAATTGTCTTGCTCAAGGATAAATAACATGGCCACGGAGAGGATCCAATGCCAGTCGGGTAAAACTCTTTTCCCTCTATCACCGTTAATGGTGTCAAGCATAGAGTTATGGCAATATAATGAAAGCAGGCTATGAAAGCAAAATTATAACGCAGCCTTGATCTCCCAAACCTGTAAAACGTTTTATTAAAGAACTGAGGTCCCTGGCCTTGAACTTGATTAACACAGTGTGAGGAATTATCTGTAAGAATATATAACACAATGTACTGTAGGATACATAATAAGCAAAGCTAAGAAATTCAATACAAACATCACAAAATCATCTAATAGCACAAGAGAAAATCTCAGATTGAAAGGGGAGAATGCAACAAGTACAAACCTGATGTCATATACACACCAGCCATCCAACCTTTGAACATTGAAAGATCTGGGCCATAAACAAAAGTGTTACGATTGGTTGCTTGGTATGGTGTTTTACTTCATTTTCAGCACATGTAAGGTTATATGACGGTCCACTTTTTTGTGGTGGAGGCAGACCACCCACTTTTCCTGGGTAGAACCAGTACTGTACACCTCCCGTCAACCGTAAGAATCGACACTTCCTCACTTACAAGTCGAGCTCCCAGTGGGATTCGAACCTGCAGCGATGAGAGGCGAAGGTTTACAACGCAACATCGTTAACCATTCGACCACGTAGACGCGGACAGACGAATGCAGAAATCTTAATATTCTTAAAATCATAGACTGAAAAATAAAAGCACTGAAAATAATTTATAAATATAGTTCTTTAATTTAGTTTTAGTTTTAATGTAAGTCCATATGTCTCTACCAACGGGATGTAATAACAGTGATTGTAATAGTTTACAAGAGGAGCTTCTTTTGCTTTTTTCCTAATTATCATTAATTCCGTGTTTATAAAATAAAATGTATAAATCTGCAAACATTTTGAAATAAACAACAAAAAATACTTCATTCTATACATTTCTGATGTCTTAAGCATTTATTCAGTATGGAAACAGTAAGAAGACCAAGTCCATCTCTGCAGATGGCCAAGTTCATCTCTGCAAAAGACCAAGTTAATCTCTGCAGAAGACCAAGTTAATCTCTGCAGACGGCCAAGTCCATCTCTGCAAAAGACCAAGTTAATCTCTGCAGAAGACAAAGTTCACCTCTGCAGACAACCAAGTTCATCTCTGCAGAAGACCAAGTTAATCTCTGCAGAAGACCAAGTTCACCTCTGCAGACAACCAAGTTCATCTCTGCAGAAGACCAAGTAATTCTCTGCAGACGGCCAAGTTCATTTCTGCAGAAGACCAAGTTCATCTCTGCAGAAGACCAAGTTCATCTATACAGAAGGCCAAGTTTATCTAAGCAGACAACCAAGTCCGTCTCTGCAGACAACCAAGTTCATCTCTGCAGACGGCCAAGTTCATCTCTGAAGGAGACCAAGTTCATCTCTGTAGAAGACCAAGTTCATTTTAACAGATGACCAAGTTAATCTCTGCCGAAGATCAAGTTCATCGTTGCACGAGACGAAGTTCTTCTCTGCAGACGACCCGGTTATCTCTGCAGAAGACAAAGTTCATCTCTGCAGATGGACAAGTTTATCTAAGCAGACGACCAAGTTCATCTCAGCAGACGACCAAGTCCATCTGAGCAGGCGACAAAGTCCATCTAAACAGACGACCCAGTTCATCTCAGCAGACGATCTCAGCAAAGCATTAAAACATCAATTTTGGTAGAGATTTACACCAAGTGTAATAATAAATGAAGTTATTTTATAAGAGCAACATAATCCAACTTCAATGAAAGAGCCACATGTTGTACCGGTTATGACGATGAAAATACAAAGTAAAAATCCCAATATGCATGCATATGCAGGTGATCATCAGGCTGATAACGGGCTTGCCATGATGAGTAGATGCTCACAGATATATACTTCCATTAGTACGAATAGCGTGTTACTAATATGCTCTACCTGGGTTATAATGTACAGTATGTAAATGGTCACCTTTATTTACTCTATTCAAAGAGCAACATTCAATTTGGTGTTACTTACAACGTATGAAAATGGTTATATTATCTATTCTATTCAAAGTGGCACATTCAATTTTGCGTTAATAAACAACTTCTGACCATCACAAAAAGTTAAGACTTAACTCTCATACTTAACTATATGTTCACAGATAGCAGGAAGGTAAACAGTTGCTTAAATAGAACACTCTATTCTAAGACCAGCTAAATTGCAAGATACGCCTCTTCTTTCTTTTCTCAAAAAAAGGAAGGAAAAAAAGCCTCAGCCTGTTGCATCTATATTCAGCAAATATATGGAAGTCGGTTGAGTCAGATTAAATCATTGTCCATCGTTCCCAGCAGTTTATTATTGGCTGTGATAGTGTTGTTAGAAGTGCCTATAAAGCTCTATACTGGTACATAATATGTTCACAAAACCGCTCTAAATAATGGCGTTCATTCACAGTATCTGGTCATATATTAACTGATGAACAACAAGGAGTGGATACTAACTAAATCATGCCAGGAACGCAACTCTTACCAACTCAGTGCATGCCTGTAGCAAGATGGTTAGCACAGTGGGAAAACACGCGGAGTATTCAACAAGCATTCTTCATAAACACAAAAATAAAAGGTTTTTACTTCTATAGACATTATATAAAAACCGTAAGTATTACAATTAAACTGTTTTGTGAGAATGTATACATTACTTAAATTGAGAGCAGTGTATGTAAAATGCGAGTTAATGGATAAACATAGAATTGAGAAAATGAGAAAATTGCGAATGCATTCCATCCCTCAGAGCGAAGCGTATCAGCGATAGGATATATTCCATCTATTTCTTCCCTAGATGTAAAGAATACAAGTTGATAGAAAATGCCTTGAATTTGTATTGAGTAATACATCAGATATGCGATAGAAGATATTGAAATTCAGGACACAGAGGATGAAGAATTTTACAAACTTTAGTTTCGAGGGACACACGGCAATCTTGAGTATTTATCAAGCATTAAAATTTGCACCTCAATTTATTAATCAGGTATCATTTTCACTTTAAGCCTGCATGCATAATTGGTGATAAAATTTGGAGTTTTCAAATTTACTTTGTTGTTCTACCATATGTTAAAATATATATTACTGGCATAATATAATAACAAGAGGTCAATGACCTTGAAGCTCTACTGATTGATTTTGATTTCAGGAAGTAGTCGCTACAAACTGGTTTTTTGAAAATCTATTTTTAGCCGTGGTGGCCATCTTGAATTTCCGGCCGACCTGAAATTTTGCTAGGATCAATAAGACATCAAGAGCAACATTCCTGTGAAGTTTCATGAAAATCCGTCAAGTAGTTTCAGGGGAGTAGTCGCTACAAGTTTTCATAATATAACTCTATGTAAACAAAGATGGCCACTGGCAGCCATGTTTAACGTCGAATCAAAATAATGTTCGACTCAGATAACCATCATGTCATGCTGATAATTTTAGAAAAAGTCCCATATCAATATCTCTTATAGTTTTCAAGAAGTAGTCGCTACAAACTTATTTTTTAAAAATCTATTTTTAGCCATGGCGGCCATCTTGAATTTCCGGCCGACCTGAAATTTTGCTAAGATCAATTAGACATCAAGAGCAACATTCATGTGAAGTTTCATGAAAATCCGTCAAGTAGTTTCAGAGGAGTAGTCGCTACAAGTTATCATTATATAACTCTTATGTAAACATACATGGCCACTGGCAGCCATGTTTAACGTCGAATCAAAATAATGTTCCGACTTGAATAACCATCATGTCATGCTGATCATTTAAGAAAAAGTCCCATATCAATATCACTTATAGTTTTCAAGAAGTAGTCGCTACAAACTTGTATTTTGAAAATCTATTTTTAGCCATGGTGGCCATCTTGAATTTCCGGCCGACCTGAAATTTTGCAAGGATCAATAAGACATCAAGAGCAACATTCGTGTGAAGTTTCATGAAAATCCGTCAAGTATTTTCAGAGGAGTAGTCGCTACAAGTTATCATTATATAACTCTATGTAAACAAAGATGGCCACTGGCAGCCATGTTTAACGTCGAATCAAAATAATGTTAGACTCAGATAACCATCATGTCATGCTGATAATTTTAGAAAAAGTCCCATATCAATATCTCTTATAGTTTTCAAGAAGTAGTCGCTACAAACTTATTTTTTAAAAATCTATTTTTAGCCGTGGCGGCCATCTTGAATTTCCGGCCAACCTGAAATTTTGCTAGGATCAATTAGACATCAAGAGCAACATTCCTGTGAAGTTTCATGAAAATCCGTCAAGTAGTTTCAGAGGAGTAGTCGCTACAAGTTTTCATTATATCTTATGTAAACAAAGATGGCCGCTGGCAGCCATGTTTAACGTCGAATCAAAACGATTTTCGACAAGGACCAACATCTTGTCATGCTGATCATTTTAGAAAAAGTCCCATAGCAATATCCCTTAGAGTTTTCAAGAAGTAGTCGCTACAAACTTGTTTTTTAAAAACCTATTTTTAGATTTGGCGGCCATCTTGGATTTCACATCTACATGAATTTTTGCTAGGATCAACTAGACTTCATGGGCAACATTTCTGTAAAGTTTCATGAAAATCTATTCAGTAGTTTCAGAGGAGTAGTCGCTACAAAAAAAAAGTTAACGGACGGACAGACAGACGGACGACGGACGCCGCACCACGGCATAAGCTCTGCTGATCTCTGATCAGTAGAGCTAAAAACAAAAAGAAATGTCACTGTAATTGACAAATGCCCCCAAAGTGGTTATAACCTTTGACCTCTAAGTGTGACCTTGACCTTGAAGCCATGGACCTGGATTTGCGGGCGACACATCTTGTTGTGGTGAGCACTTGTGCCAAGTTGTTTGAAAATCCGTCCATGAACTTCGGAGTTATTAACCCGACACGAAAGCACTTCTTTTTGACCTTTGACCTCTAAGTGTGACCTTGACCTTGGAGTCACAGACCTGGATTTTGTGCGCGACACATCATCTTGTTGTGGTGAGCAATTGTGCCAAGTTATTTGAAAATCTGTCCCGGAATGCCACAGTTATTGACCGGACACAATTGTACGGACGGACGCTCCTGTAACTCGAACAAACTGACGGACGGACAGTGCGACTATTATATGCCGCCCTTTGGAGGCATAAGTAACATGCAAAAACTATTTGCCTTGAACCATTCAATGAATTAATGTTAATAATGACTTGAAAAATAAGCAAGTTATGTAGAAACAAGAGGTGTCAGAGGACAGCATCCTCGAATTTTCGAGGCCTTGTGTATTTATGGGGCATATAAGTTGAAAAAGGGGCATAATTCTGTAAAAGTCATAACAGAGTTATGGCACTTGTTTGTACGAGTTCCTCTTGTGATAGTAAATGCATGCGTAAAGTTTCTGTCAATAAGTTTCTGAGATTAGAGCTTACCAAAAAAGGTTAATGAAGAAATTGACTAAAAACAAAAAGGGGCATAACTTATCAAAACAGCTTGAAAAGTTAATTAACTTGTGCATAGCATGTTATCTATTTATACTGAATATATACATGAAGTTTTCCGGAGTTCTGCCAGGCAGTTTGTGAGATATGAGCTTACCGTAAAATGTTAATCAAGAAAATGACTAAGTACAAAAATGGGCATAACTTTGTCGAAATAGACTACGGAGTTATGCGACTTGCGCATGACATGCTATCTATCTATACTAAATACATGTGTAAAGTTTCATTGAATTCTCGCAGGCAGTTTGTGAGATATGAGCTTACAGAAAAAGATTAAAAACACTAACGACGTCGTCAGGGCGAGTAGAATAGCTTACATTTTCTGCGTAAAGTCGAGCTAAAATCTAGTGGATGCCTTTAGTTATAAAAACATCAAGATTGCAGTGTGTCCCTTTAACCTTTACTAATACTTTTAATCATCAGGGCCCATTGTGAGACAGTCAACAAATCCATGAATATGTTAAGATTGTAAAATATTCGCTCAACCATGGGTTTTCACCAGCATCTTATGCTTTCAGTTAATAAACTTATTTAAAAAGAATTCAATTCAAGAATACTCTGTTAATAAACTTATTTAAAAAGAATTCAATTCAAGAATACTCTGTGTCCTTTATTTCAGTATCTGATATTCTGTAATGAAGTCATGCTGTTAGTTTTTAATAGTGATGAAAATCAGACCTGTGAACTGCCTTATACGTGTCCATAACGTAGAGCTGAAGTTACAAGTAGTGACAATGTATGATGATTCTTAGTTGCAGTCAAATCAAAATCAAAATCCAGCAAAAGCGAGATCACGCCAACTAGTGTAAATGAAACTCATTTAAAATTTTAAAACCAATCAACAAAGACTTGTTCACATTCATTCAAACAATTTCAAGAGAACAGCTATAAGGCAAGACTTGGTGCAAGACTATGTATGCTTTATAACAGCATTATTTTTATTTATAATATTCAAAGTAGAATTATCAAAATCCAAATTAGGAGCGTGCGCTTAACAGCATGGTACTCAGCTTAGTAGGCAACAGTTCATGAGTGTTAAAATGAAGTTGACAAGAACATGATAAATGTAGTCAAGAAAGATGTTATTCATCAGCAGAGAACTTGTACAAGTAATAACATGGCATTTAATTACATTCTTGTAACATTAAATAAAGCTGAATGGAGAAGTTGAAGGAAGTTGGTAAAACCCAATTATCTTTTTATTGCAAGTAAATACTGTGAGGAACTATACGTCTATTCCAATGTCCAGTTTCCCATCATAGTCATAAAGGCCACAGACAACAGTTTCCTGGGTAGGTCATATGATAATGACCTGTAACTGAACTACCCATACTTACCTATGTGAGCTGACTGGACTATTCTCACTTCAAGGGTGTAACGCATGGTGAATTACTTACCTAGATGAGTCTACAGGACTACCACCACTTCAAGGTTTGAAAATGCGTGGGGTTACTTACCTAGGTGAGTCTACAGGAGTATCACCACTTCAAGGTTTAATAATGCGTGGGGGTTACTTGACTAGGTGAGTTTACTGGACTACCTCCACTTCAAGGGTTACCAACGCGCAGTGAATTACTTACCTAGGTGCGTTTACTTGACTATTACCACTTTAAAGGTTGCTAACGCGTGGTGAATTACTTACCTAGGTGAGTTCACTCGACTATTACCACTTCAAAGGTTGCTAACGCGTGGTGAATTACTTACCTAGGTGAGTTCACTCGACTATTACCACTTCAAAGGTTGCCAACGCGTGGTGAATTACTTACCTAGGTGAGTTTACTCGACTATTACCACTTCAAAGGTTGCTAACGCGTGGTGAATTACTTACCTAGGTGAGTTCACTCGACTATTACCACTTCAAAGGTTGCCAACGCGTGGTGAATTACTTACCTAGGTGAGTTTACTGGACTATTACCACTTCAAGGGTTGCCAACGCGTGGTGAATTACTTACCTAGGTGAGTTTACTGGACTATTACCACTTCAAGGGTTGCCAACGCATGATGAATTACATACCTAGGTAAGTTTACTGGACTATTACCACTTCAAAGGTTGCTAACGCGTGGTGAATTACTTACCTAGGTGAGTTCACTCGACTATTACCACTTCAAAGGTTGCCAACGCGTGGTGAATTACTTACCTAGGTGAGTTTACTGGACTATTACCACTTCAAGGGTTGCCAACGCGTGGTGAATTACTTACCTAGGTGAGTTTACTGGACTATTACCACTTCAAGGGTTGCCAACGCATGATGAATTACCTACCTAGGCGAGTTTACTGGACTATTACCACTTCAAAGGTTGCTAACGCGTGGTGAATTACTTACCTAGGTGAGTTTACTGGACTATTACCACTTCAAGGGTTGCCAACGCATGATGAATTACCTACCTAGGCGAGTTTACTCGACTATAACACTTCAAGGGTAGAAAACGCATGGGGCGTTACTTACCTAGGTGAGTTAACTGGACTATTACCACTTCTAGGGTTGCTAACGCGGGGAGGATCTTTTACAAAGTTTCGACACGACGCTAACTTGCTCTCTAGTGCCTATTAAAATAATACAAAACCGATTCAAATAAATAACTTTAAAGATATAATAACCACAAACTGCAAATAGTGTCTTCACTGGTTTCTGCCGTGTTTATTTACACAATAATCTTGCATAAAGCATCAGGTATGAACTCATGAATGGTTTGGCTAAATGCAAATAAAAGGCCAAACCAAAGCAGTTAATTTACTTTGCAAAACAGACAACTTCACAAGAACTGCACTTCATACATATAGAGGAAAAGAAACTATTACTCTACTGTCGTCATGCCATGTAAATATGAATAATAGTTGAAACATGCTTTTACAAAATAATTATAAAATTAAAGAAGAAATGATTTTTTTGAAATACATGATTTTAGATGGAATTCTCTGTACCTTTTACAGGAATTCCTAAATTGAAATAATAATCTTGAGTACCGATTGATTGAAACATATTCGGCCATACTTACACCAACTTTGCGCAATAGATCTCCGACTATATTAAGGGCAGATATTCTAGCCGAAGGGGTGAGTGGGGTACCACCATTCATAGACGGGATTCCTGCAAGCAAACACAAAACTTCACCAGGATGCCACATACAAACATGTATTCATAACTACACGTGTCAATGGGACACGGATGCCCACTATGCATTTTGGATAGTAAGATAGCATCATTGAAGGATTTATGATATATGTATGTATGGATTTTAACATCACTTTTAACAACCTTTCAGTCATATCACGAAGGTGTCTACTTGTAGCAGTGAGCTCAATGCTCAACTTTAAAGTGCTGTCGCTCTGGAATACCACACCGTAGACACATGACATAATACCCACCCAGTCACATTATACTGACACTGGGCCGACCAGTCTTAGAACTACCCTTTATTTGCTGAATGTCAAGCAAGGGAGCTACAAGAACCATTTTAACCCTTAGCCTGCTAAGGGTGACTACAATAGCCTTTGCATCCATTGTAAACCCAGATCAGCCTGCGAGTAACTTGCAAGCTGATCAGGGTTTACAATGTCCAGCTGCTCATCAGTCATTTCTCCATAACACACCTTTGTAACATAAATGGAATGGTCTAAATTTAAAGAAATGACAGTCCATTATACATTAACAGCGGGCTAAGGGTGACCCAGCCGTGGATTAAACTCACAACCTCTCTCCGACGGACGAGGCTAAGGTAAATTGTCTTGCCCAAGAACACACCGACGAAACTCAGTGGCACCACGGAGGATTGAACCCGGGGCCTCTGGTTACAAATCAGCGCGCTATCGACTGCGCCACATTAGCCCTCAAATTTAACTGGATGTTAGTTTTAAGAGTGTAACTTAGAAATGGAGGTAATGAGTCTTTAATCAGAATAATGAATGCAAAAAGTAGGCCAAGTTCGGTGAGTGATCTGTTTTTGGACAAATTGTAGATAACTTATATAAATGTATCTCTGCAGACAGAAGCATGAGGGTTATCGGTGACTAAGAAACAGGCCTAATGAGAAACTTAACCAAGGTCTGGCAGACAAACGTACGTACGGACACACAAGGGTAACACTATATGCCCCCTCCACTGTAATGGTACAGGGCATAACAATAAAATACAAAACAAGACCATCCAAACATGCATGTTGGCCACCTTCTACAGATTGCTTGGTAACCTTCAACTGATATATCTTTTGTAATGGTGATTTTTTCCTTTTGCTTTTGCCCATGATAGAGATAAAAGCAACTGTTTATAAAGACTTTCACAAATTTGCAAGTTGATACTATACACATTTTACAATCCTGTAAATGTGCAGAAGGAACTATTAAAGAGTGAAATGTTGATACAGAAAAAAAAAGTTGAAATCAAGGTTTTCTATATTGACAATTTTGAAGGTTGATAAATGTTACAATGGCTTGACTTCTATATTGATTGAAAACCAAGATAGCTTTATGTCCATAGTTTGCAATTTCGGCTATTTGAGTGCTCTGATTAATCGTCGCATATATTTTCTTGACAAATGTAAATAACCAGAATCAAGTGTATGAGGTTACTAGACATGTGGAATCATCACAATGATTTTGTAGAACTCCATCTTGTTACTAATCAGTACCTGTGGTAAATGAAAACTACTTTTACAGTAAACATGCAGAAGTTGCAAAATGAGATGTTTGTGATGAATTTAGTACAGATCTATGAAAAATTAAATCAATAAAGAGGACATGCATTAAAAAAGACGGTCTATTTTGGGGTTATGACATGCACATGCTTTTTACCTTTAGATATTTGGGGGTTTTTTTCAAAAGAAACAAGAGCACCTCAAACGATACATAATATGCCTTTCAAATGTCAAATTCTTTTGTAAAGAAAAGCTGACGATGACCTTTGACCTAAAACTCCAAAATCAATGAGTTATTGTTTTGCCACAGGTATAATTTTATTAAGCTTGAAGAATGCATATATTCATACGAGGTCATGGCAAACCTGACCTTTGCCCTACTGACCCCAAAAGCAATAGAGTTTTTCTTCTCACAGACAGCAAATTACCATTAAGTTTCATCAGTGTGGGTTTTATACTTCTGAAGTTGACATACAAAATGGGCTGACGTATCGACATCCCTGTACCGTAATGTTCTTACTATCATGGGCAATTAACAATTTCTTCCTCCCTTTGTTTACTGCTATTATTGCAAAATAAGACACCATTACACCAGATTACTTGATTCCTTTATTCACAATATTGTTTCATAATTGTCACAATTATAACAGCCCAATATGTATTCAAAATGCCATATTCCATGCCAACACTGGACCATGAGATTAATCACTGTTACTATTTATCTCGAGACAAACCAGGCATTGCCACTTGTAGCTATTTGCACAGTTGTAAATCATTTAATTGAAAATAACACCTGTCAGAATGACTGCTGTACTCCAACTACCAGTTATTGGAAGTTAGAGTATGGCAGACAGATGAAATGGATATGCTACAAAACAGATAGTTTGGTCTCATCTCGGTGGTTGATTTAAACACCTTGGTTGGTGTGCCCATCTCGATGTTTAAACCAACCAACTCGATGAGACCATACCGGTACTCTTTCTTCTCCTTGTAAAGGAATGAAATAATTTAGTTAATGTGTTCAGTGTAATAAAGTGGCAAAAACAGATTCTCTAATACAGTGTAAATACCACTTTTAGGTACAAAATATATCTCACCTTTACTTGGAGTAATATTACTAGATGAATGAGGTTCTATATGCCTTGACGCATCCACAACCGCAGGAAAGGCTATATGGTTATTGTTGTTGTTGGGTGACGAGAGTCGTTTCTCTAGTTCACATTGACTGTTGGTTGGTGTCGACGCTGCAGAGTTGGTCTGAGAATTAGCACCCTGCTGCGGTGATGGCCTACTTTTGACTTCCATTTCTTGTCGTAAATCTATGATTAAACAAGAGGTCAATGACCTTGAAGCTCTACTGATTGATTTTGATTTCAGGAAGTAGTCGCTACAAACTGGTTTTTTGAAAATCTATTTTTTAGCTGTGGTGGCCATCTTGAATTTCCGGCCGACCTGAAATTTTGCTAGGATCAATTAGACATCAAGAGCAACATTCCTGTGAAGTTTCATGAAAATCCGTCAAGTAGTTTCAGAGGAGTAGTCGCTAAAAGTTTTCATTATATAACTCTATGTAAACAAAGATGGCCACTGACAGCCATGTTTAACATTGAATCAAAATAATGTTCGACTCGGATAACCATCATGTCATGGTGATCATTTTAGAAAAAGTCCCATATCAATATCTCTTATAGTTTTCAAGAAGTAGTCTCTACAAACTTATTTTTTAAAAATCTACTTTTAGCCATGGCGGCCATCTTGAATTTCCGGCCGACCTGAAATTTTGCTAAGATCAATTAGACATCAAGAGCAACATTCGTGTGAAGTTTCATGAAAATCCGTCGAGTAGTTTCAGAGGAGTAGTCGCTACAAGTTATCATTATATAACTCTTATGTAAACATACATGGCCACTGGCAGCCATGTTTAACGTCGCATCAAAATAGTGTTCGACTTGAATAACCATCATGTCATGCTGATCATTTTAGAAAAAGTCCCATATCAATATCACTTATAGTTTTCAAGAAGTAGTCGCTACAAACTTGTATTTTGAAAATCTATTTTTAGCCATGGCGGCCATCTTGAATTTCCGGCCGACCTGAAATTTTGCAAGGATCAATTAGACATCAAGAGCAACATTCGTGTGAAGTTTCATGAAAATCCGTCAAGTATTTTCAGAGGAGTAGTCGCTACAAGTTATCATTATATAACTCTATGTAAACAAAGATGGCCACTGGCAGCCATGTTTAACGTCGAATCAAAATAATGTTCGACTCGGATAACCATCATGTCATGCTGATAATTTAAGAAAAAGTCCCATATCAATATCTCTTATAGTTTTCAAGAAGTAGTCGCTACAAACTTATTTTTTAAAAATCTATTTTTAGCCGTGGCGGCCATCTTGAATTTCCGGCCAACCTGAAATTTTGCTAGGATCAATTAGCTACAAGTTTTCATTATATAACTCTATGTAAACAAAGATGGCCGCTGGCAGCCATGTTTAACGTCGAATCAAAACGATTTTCGACAAGGACCAACATCATGTCATGCTGATCATTTTAGAAAAAGTCCCATATCAATATCTCTTATAGTTTTCAAGAAGTAGTCGCTACAAACTTATTTTTTAAAAATCTATTTTTAGCCGTGGCGGCCATCTTGAATTTCCGGCCGACCTGAAATTTTGCTAGGATTAATTAGACATCAAGAGCAACATTCCTGTGAAGTTTCATGAAAATCCGTCAAGTAGTTTCAGAGGAGTAGTCGCTACAAGTTTTCATTATATAACTCTATGTAAACAAAGATGGCCGCTTTTCGATTTCGATTTTCGACAAGGACCAACATCATGTCATGCTGATCATTTTAGAAAAAGTCCCATAGCAATATCCCTTAGAGTTTTCAAGAAGTAGTCGCTACAAACTTGTTTTTTAAAAACCTATTTTTAGATTTGGCGGCCATCTTGGATTTCACATCTACATGAATTTTTGCTAGGATCAACTAGACTTCATGGGCAACATTTCTGTAAAGTTTCATGAAAATCTATTCAGTAGTTTCAGAGGAGTAGTCGCTACAAAAAAAAAGATAACGGACGGACTTTTAAAAACCTATTTTTAGATTTGGCGGCCATCTTGGATTTCACATCTACATGAATTTTTGCTACGATCAACTAGACTTCATGGGCAACATTTCTGTAAAGTTTCATGAAAATCTATTCAGTAGTTTCAGAGGAGTAGTCGCTACAAAAAAAAAGTTAACGGACGGACGGACAGACGGACGGACGACGGACGCCGCACCACGGCATAAGCTCTGCTGATCTCTGATCAGTAGAGCTAAAAAGTGTTTGTTTTTTAAACCTGTATTACAATTTTACAAGAAGATCTAACATGTATGACAAACTGTATCTTATAATATCTTGAATGTTTTTAGACGGTTTTAATATCATTACTTCCTTATTATTTTTGTTTCAAAAGATCACGGGTTTGAGTCACAATGGCACCACTGGTTTCTTCGGTGTGTCTATTAGCAAGACACTTAATTTCTTAGCCTTCTTGTATAGGAGTCTATCATCCGTGCATGTAGAAGACCAAGGAATCTGGTAGACTAGGGCATGGTTTGGGATTTCTATGTATCCTTCTCCTATTTTTGAGGCAGTTCTTAACCCTTAACCCACTAAGCACGACTGTAATAGCATTTGCGTCCATTGTAAACCCAGATCAGCCTGCGAGTAACCTGCAGGCTGATCAGAGTTTACAATGTCCAGCTGCTGATCAGTCATTTCCCCCAAAACATTTGTCACATAAATGGAATTGTCTTAATTCAAAGAAAGAACACTCCATTATATATATATGTAGCACGGGTTAAGGGTTAAATAATATAAAGTGAAGAGCCGTTAAACATCAGTTTTTACTTTAAAAACTAAACTATCCATCTAAACTAACAACTTTTTCTTATGCTTTATGAACTCATATTAAATACAAATAACTATACACAGCCTTGACTGGCCAGACATTGTGGACTTTGCATGCTATAGCACCTACCTCTGGCCTCATCCTTGAGTCGCTGGACCGTCTCGCCCAACGTCTCCTTCTCATCTAACTCGCTCTCCAGGAACGCATTACGCTCTATTGCCTGTAATGGTTAGATACTTGTATAAAATGCAAATAACAGATCCACATAATTATATCCAAATAAAATTATATGGGAGGTTCCTATTACATGATAAACAAAATTAGAGTAAATAGGAAGAGAAAGTATTTTATTTTCTAAAAATATTTTACAATACTTTTAAAACCTAATGAACTAACTTAAATATATATTTGTTGATATCAGGTACAGAACAGATATAAATTAAAAACTTTTTTTTCTTCTTTTTTTTTTTTGGTATATAAAATGTTTAGGGTCGGCCCTTAAAAACGGGGTTGGTCTGGAAACCGGAACCACACAATAACATATAATTTTATTTGGCCTTAATATTATGTGTCTGAGAGTTCTTGGAAGGAGAATGATCCAGCGTTTTGAACCGCACACTAGTCCATGTATAACCAGCATAAACCACCTCCAGCTTAATTATCACTGAAATCAATGATAACTCCATCTAATATCTTACATTGGGTGTTTTGAGTTACCCCCCTTCTCCTAAATCTTCACCACTATTGCATTTCCCATAGGCCTTTGTCTTAAACCCCCAACATTTACTGCTGGGGTAGTAAATATGTGTAGGAGTGGACACAGACTGTCTGTCAACAAAAATAGCTGATGTAAACATTGTCCTATATACACATGCTGAAGCAGCCGCCTATATTTGAATTGAATCACAATAATATTTCACAAACGAACATAGAAACTTTTCCTATACAGTTATAACCACACACAATCAAGATTTGGTGCCTTTTTGAAGGTCTGTTGACAACCTGCTTTAATTTGTGATGCTTTACATTGTCTGGGTTTTTTTATGATAATACAGAGTAGGTCATAAGCGTCTGCTGCAGCACCCTTGTTGATAAACACAGCCACTGTGGGGAATGTTTACATTCTGTATTAGCAAGGGTCATAACCTCATAGTCTCCTCCCAGCAAATTCAAATTGTTTGACAGTTGGTTTAAATTATTTTTTGAAACTATACTTTGCAAATGATTGTTTAAAAAAATAATTACACCAATTGACTTAACATATTTAAATGTGTATTTGCGCAACTTTTCATAATTTATTTTACAGTAGTTTATTCAAAACTTTGAAAATGTGAAACATGCATAATTTATAGAAACCTGCTCCAGCGCCATCTTCTGGCTTTTATATGGCAGTTGGGGCTTTAAAACCCCTATTCCTATATCTGAACGGTTGAAAAAAGCTTATTTTAAAGAACTATCTTAGAGACACTCAAAAATGACCAGCAAATTGGGGGTAATGTACCGTAATGCTTTCAGCCTCTAATACTTCACTGAAGATGGGCATCTCCAGAATGGCAGTAAAGAATTTTTACTTTTTAAAATACTCCCCATAAAAACGCAAATTTCAGTCAAAATATTCTAAATGAACATGTTTTATGTTGGAAATATAATTTGTTGATGTTTTATGGGAATTTGTTATGATTTTGGTAATTTAATCCAATCAGAATCTACCTTACAATCTGACTATATGCCCTGATAGACCCTGTACTTTTTTCAACCATTCTGAACCCCCATATCAATAGTGGTATCTGACCTAAACACCAACAATCACGCCATAGCCATATCATTCATGTGATGTTCTGAGTTACTGCCCTTCTTCCAAACACAGACACCATCTGATAACAAGTAATGATGTAATGATGTACCTACCATATTTAATCTTGTCTCGAAGTCTTCTAATGACACCACTGTTGCTCTGAAAATAGAAATCATCATTGTATATATATATAGATTGTCTGCTATGTTGTGTGATGGTGCTTATGAAATATAGGCAAACACTGTGTAATGCTGCTTATGAAATATAATTATGCATATATTCTGATGTTGCTTATGAAATATATGCATACATTGTGTGATGTTGCTTATGAAATATATGCAAACTTAACTTACATGGTACACAATGCTGAAATTAGCATGCATTATGCATCTCCTGCCACTACAACTTCACCCTACTTGTAACTAGGCCCTCTTTTCTCGAAACTTTTGAGTTGAAATCTCAAGCTCAGCTATAAAATTTTGAAAATCTTACTTAACGGTCATGCAATTACTTGTAACTTTACATAAAAAAAAAGCCGATATTACAGCTGTCCTGAAAGTTTTGCAATGAAAAACACTCAATAAAAAAAGTCATAATTAAAAGAAATATTTCATTTCTGACCTCAAGCATGGCATTTTGGTTGAGTAAGTTTCGAGAATACAGGGCTTAGCAGTGTCGTAGCTGCGCTAAATTTGATAAAAATATTTAAATCCATGCAAACCTCAAAGCTATAGCCATTGAAGTTTCCCAATAACGAGCAACCAAAGCCGGCACATACCACTAATATTATATATTTATGTATAATGTATCCCAGTGTCATGGGTTTTCGACGGCGTAATCATAAATTTAATGGTAGCTGACAACATGAACAATGAATTTCAAATTTGAATGATAATTTTTCTCAAAAACATTCGCGATTAAACATTTCCTTGTGTTTGTAAACAAAACTCCATATCTGACCTCTTAAATCATGCAAAATCGCAAATAGTACAAGATAAAGGGACATTGTCTAAAACACATGAACATGAAGCACATTTTTGTAAAGTTACATGTATATATAAAGTCCTTTAAAAGGGGGGAAAAATTTGATTTTCGAGTTAAAAGGGAAAAAATAATGCAGTTTTGAGATATAGGGGGAACAGATGTATTAGGCAGAAATTGAAGATTTGGGTGTGCAAATATGCAAAAGAGGTACATTTTAGATAAACTGTCTTCTAGAAATGTATCCCAAACATAATAATGTTGAGAAAGTTAGTGGGAAACAATGTTAAAAAATAAAAAAGTTATTTTCTCAGCCAAAGAGGGGGAAAAAGTAGTCGGTTTTGCTAAGGGATTTTGTTACCTGCGAGTCCTGCTTCTAGGACTCATAATATTTGCTAGGGACTCACAATTAAAAAATATGTGCATCCACAGGACGCATAGAATTCGGACAAGATTTCTTCTAAAAGGTCCTCTTTGGTCATTAAAGTTATGGAAATATCAATATTAAATGCCACCCATTTAGGTATTGTCAAAAAAAAAGTGAATCACGACGTTTTTCCAAAGGACTCATAAATCCTGAAAGCGGTGAATCCCAGGACTTATAATAAAACAACTGTAAAAAAATCACTGGTTTATGAAGGAAAAAAGCCCTGACGTATGAAATGTCCAGTTTTATTAATAACAATTCCAATCAACATTCCAGGAAGCTAGTTTTATTGCCTATAGCCCATTTTTAAGACATACGGATGGAAATGAAGCCGCCACAATCTAACGACAATTCTTCAGAAAATAATTATAACAACACCAAGAAAAAGCAAGTTTTTATTGATAAAACACAGTGAAATGTACATGTATTTGTTTACACGATTAAAACAAAGTTTGTTTTAATATTTCGAACTTTCAGTGCTCCAGGTCAGCTTTCAGCACAATGTGTGTTGTACGCATGAAAAAAACTATCGGCATGTTTTTACATTCTCAAATGAGTTAATCTGAAAAAAAACAAGTTTTGGTCAAAGCATTAATGTAAAATGTTTACTCTTTCGTCATTACCATAAAAATATTTTGTATTTCCTCTTCCTCTTACATATACATATAAATTCAACAGTACCTTAAACATTTGTATATATGCATCTACTGAGTATGACCGGGCGCACTCTAGTTTTTCTTAGATATTAAGTGTGTATGCATGAATTTGGTCAATATATATCGGCGTTTTTTCTACACATTAATTTTATTTTTAATGCTTTTTGGTGAAAAAATATGCCTAATTATACAGATACACGTCTTATCTGTAGCACTGACTTCTTTATAATGAAAACACATTTCGTGCCGGACATGGAATCTTTCATGGGTATCCGGTGAAGATAGGGAATTCCAACACGAGGTACAAGTGTTTTATCGGAACTGAGGCTCTGCCGAGGTTCTGATTAAAACACTTATACTGAGGGTTGGAATTCCCTATCTGAACCGAATACCCATGATAGATTATTTTTCTTGCATATCAGAGACAATTTGTACGTTGTCGCCGCCAGCTACTAACGTTTTGCATGTTTTCCTGCATACCGGATGTTGGCGCGCGTGAATTTTATCTCGACCCTAGGGTGAGATGGAAATATCTAGCCCCGGTAAAATGACGGATATCCTTGTCCTGTATGCAAGAAAACAGTGTGTTTGTCATGTATAACTCATTCTCAAAATATCTTTTAGATCTATTTTATTGATTCTGGACGCAAGCCTCTTTAAACATGATTTTTATTGTTCACAAGATCAGTCTAAGTACCTCTTTGCTCGTTCCAGATCATCGTTAGCTTGTTCTAACTCTCGTATGTACTTCTGAAGTTCATCTTTAAATGCCCCCACTTGTAACAACTCGCTTTCCATATCTGATATCTGGTTATGACTTTGTCCCTGAAGTTCCTCTAACTTGTGCTGTAAACACAAAATTAATGAAATAAAACAGATAAAATGATACAAGAAGATAATTTAATCCAAATGAATGGCAATGTACCAATTGTAATCAACACAAATTGAATACAAATTGATGCAGGATGGATATTGGAAACAACAATTATTACACTGGATAAACTACGTGTAGGGCTGGCACATTGTATTGCATCATTATTTCTCAGATAGCATGGCTTCTGGGAGTGTAATAACGTCATGCCTTAAATATCATAATACATTAGTGTATTAAATAAGTAAATGAGGACTGAATCACTGTTTGTACGTAGAAAAACATTGTATATTATATGAAACGTTCGGACACCTTAATATTTATCATATTTGAAAATATTGCTTTATAAAACACACGTTATTAACATTAACTTTAGTTCCAGGTGTCGCATTATTTATAGCATGAACACGTTTCAGCCGCGTAAAGGATGGCATGATTTCTCTTTCTCACAAATGAGTGCCATGTAAAAAGTAAAAGTGAAACTATCACGCCGCAGGGCTGTTATGCGATAAATAGGATCTCATATTTGTGACGTGTATTACTGACTTTTAATAAACAAGTTGACTTTAAAAGATAGGAGTCTTGGAAGAGCCTCATATCCCATCATTTTATCTAACTCGCGTAAGTTCCTCTATTTATCACATAAATTGCAGTGTGGGAGTCTTATAAAGCCATGACAAATTTATCATAATACACTTGTGTAATAAATACGCAAATAAAGGCTAAATCATCGTTAGGTCATTTCTGTTCAGCTCAGTGTAAATGTAAATCTGTTACAATATAAACAGATTACGAAAATCATCAAGGTAGTTCCGTTGTTTGGTGTTGTACTGAGAAGATACGTCACCATACCAACATACAACGTCATCATTTAACGACGTTATATTATAGGCAGCTACAATAATAAATATTCCTTCTGAGGCATTTCAGGAGTCATGTGATAACTAGAATCTCACAATCCTGCCAATTTAATATTCACTGAATTATATTAAACATAAAATTGATAAGATGCTATGCATAGCCTCGCATCACATAATCTTATCCATCCCAGTTATTAAACAGGCACTCATGTAAGATCCTGGATTTAGCAGACATGTACTTGTTATTGTTATTGCAGTAGAACTCTGGAAGACATGTCAGCTGGGTACACATGTCAACTGCATACCACAAATGTCACTACAGTGATAATTAGCAAACTTCAGCAGTAATTAAATCAGAGCAGATATAATCAAGATAGAATGTCACCAGAATAAACATCTATATCAGACTGTGGAACCTGGCTGGTGATGAGTCACTGGGGAGATGTTCTGATCAATATCTGGGTGTCTCTCACATCATATATCATAATAATATATCATGCCCTATAACTGTCAAGTCAATGAAAATGTAATTATTGAGAACTACTGTTTCACAAAGCTGTAGAAACTATGCATATAATGTCATGAATTTGTGAAAACAGTTTTAATGACTAAATATTTGGGGCTGCCCTAAGAGAGAATAACAGACTAATTTAAGAACCACATCATTTGAATACAATAAGTCTCCAAACATGGAGGAAGGGTAAATCCTGGCACCAGCATGCACTTTAACCCCATCTAACAGCAGAAAATTTAGTCAGAGCATATATAATACTCAAAATTTGCTAAGGATCACTTTTAATCTTCCATATAATTTTATTTGAAATTAATTCACAATATAAACAATATTAATTTCATTGATACTTAACAATTCCACAATTTGAATCAAGTCATGAGATCACATGACTCAAGTCATGAGATCAGATGACCATACACTGTCCTAAATAATTTCATGTAAAATAGAAACAAGAGGCCCAAGAGGGCCTGTGAACGCTCTACTGGCTGTTATACCATTGATGAATCGAGTCGTACTACATGGTGTCTAGAGTGTACACAAGGTTTTTCAAGTATTTGACCTAGTGACCTAGTTTTTGACCCTGTGTGACCCATTTTCGAACTTTAGCAAGCTATAATTGAGACAAATATTCAGACAAAATTGCATCAAGATCGGGTCAAAAATATGGCCTCTAGAGTGTACACACGGTTTTTCCAAAGTTTGACCTAGTGACCTAGTTTTTAACACCATGTGACCCATTTTTGAACTTGACCAAGATATAATTAAGACAAACATTTTGACAAAGTTTCATCAAGAGTGGGTCAGAAATACGGCTTCTAGAGTGTACACAAGGTTTTTCAAGTATTTGACCTAGTGACCTAGTTTTTAACCCCATGTGACTCATTTTCAAACTTGACCAAGATATAATTAAGACAAACATTCTGACAAAGTTGCATCAAGCTTGGGTCAAAAATATGGCCTTTAGAGTGTACACAAGGTTTTTCCAATATTTGACCTAGTGACCTAGTTTTTAACACCATGTGACCCATTTTTGAACTTGACCAAGATATAATTAAGACAAACATTTTGACAAAGTTTCATCAAGATTGGGTAACAAATATGACCTCTAGAGTGTACACAAGTTTTTTCAAGTTTTTGACCTAGTGACCTAGTTTTTGACCCCACATGACCCATTTTTAAACATGACCAAGATTTCATTGAGACAAACATTCTGACAAAGTTTCATCAAGATCGGGTCAAAACTATGGCCTCTAGAGTGTACACACGGTTTTTCCAAAGTTTGACCTAGTGACCTAGTTTTTAACACCATGTGACTCATTTTTGAAATTGACCAAGATATAATTAAGACAAACATTTTGACAAAGTTTCATCAAGATTGGGTCAGAAATACGGCTTCTAGAGTGTACACAAGGTTTTTCAAGTATTTGACCTAGTGACCTAGTTTTTAACCCCATGTGACCCATTTTCAAACTTGACCAAGATATAATTAAGACAAACATTCTGACAAAGTTGCATCAAGCTTGGGTCAAAAATATGGCCTCTAGAGTGTACACAAGGTTTTTCCAATATTTGACCTAGTGACCTAGTTTTTGACCCCACATGACCCATTTTCGAACTTAACCGAAATTTCATTGAGACAAACAATTAAGATAAACATTCTGACAAAGTTGCATCAAGCTCGGGTAAAAAATATGACCTCTAGAGTGTACACAAGGTTTTTCCAATATTTGACCTAGTGACCTAGTTTTTAACTTCATGTGACCCATTTCCGAACTTGATCAAGATATAATTAAGACAAACATTCTGACAAAGTTGCATCAAGCTCGGGTCAAAAATATGGCCTCTAGAGTGTACACAAGGTTTTTCCAATATTTGACCTAGTGACCTGTTTTTGACCCCACATGACCCATTTTCGAACTTGACCGAGATTTCATTGAGACAAACAATTAAGATAAACATTCTGACAAAGTTGCATCAAGCTCGGGTCAAAAATATGGCCTCTAGAGTGTACACAAGGTTTTTCCAATATTTGACCTAGTGACCTAGTTTTTAACTTCATGTGACCCATTTCCGAACTTGATCAAGATATAATTAAGATAAACAATTTGACAAAGTTTCATCAAGATTGGGTAGCAAATATGACCTCTAGAGTGTACACAAGTTTTTTTAAGTATTTGACCTAGTGACCTAGTTTTTGACCCCACATGACCCATTTTTGAACTTGACCAAGATTTCATTGAGACAAACATTCTGACAAAGTTTCATCAAGATCGGGTCAAAAATATGGCCTCTAGCGTGTACACACGGTTTTTCCAATATTTGACCTAGTGACCTAGTTTTTTGACCCCACATGACCCATTTTCGAACTTGACCGAGATTTCATTGAGACAAACATTCTGACAAAGTTTCATGATGATTGCATCAGAAATGTGGCCTCTAGAGTGTACACAAGCAAAAGTTAACAGACAGACGGACGACGGACGGACAACGGACAACACACGCCCTTGGCCAGTAGAGCTAATAATGCTATTTATTTCAGCAAGACATTTAGACAGCAAAAAGGTGATCCTTTAATAGCAAATTTTGAGTGGTATATAAAACAATAAGTACAGTTTCTGCATGACCTGCAAACCCTTCAGCTTGAATACAGACTGTGTTAACCAATAGATCATTGACCTGACATACTATGAAATGTTGTTGTTTTTTTACATTAAAGTGTCTCAATGTGTACATTCATCTTTCTTTTTTCTGTTCTATCTGAATAAATAATTCTAATGTTTTTATGGAGTGGAGTTTATCAACAATAATCAAACATAGGGGCAAAGACAGGTGGGAGGTGAGCACCAGACCCCTTTCCCCCACTGATACCTGAAGTTATGAAAACACATGTTTTGCCACTTGCACCTCCAATATGGAAGAAAATAAGGGTGTACCCACAGGTCTGCCAAATGAACGCTTTAAAAATAGACCAATGGGAAGATTTGTTTGGGAAGATTTGTTTTCTTCTTCAACATGTCAGACCTCTCGCCCATTATTTCTGGATCTGTCCCTGACAGCAGTTTTGCAATTCGCAATGTATTACTAACTGCTCTTTTGACATGATAAATCACCATTTGCACTAATGTGTTTCTTCAAATGCAAGAATAACACTTAACCAGACATTACTATATAATTATATGGTGCCTGACACAAGATGGATGAGTTTGGACCTCACACATACATATATTTATTGTATTTCCATGATGACCGTCCCTGCAGCCTTCGGACAAAGTGCCATTAATTAACCCCTGTACAGATACCCTCATTTACAGAGTAAGAGAAAGACACAGATATGAGTCAATTGTAATATTTGCAGACTTTTTCTGAAATTTCATTAATTTTATCGGTTACCCCATTTAAATGCCCCCGGGTCCGGACCATGCATTCATGAAACATAGGGAGTGGGCATTTATAAGAAGGAGGGGTATACCATAAAATGAATACAGAAAGTCAGTAAGCAAATATCACAAATGGGTGATTTCAAAAATAATGAAGCTTTTTATTAACATTCCAATATCTATTTACCAGAAAGCTAAATTACTACTTTTTTAAGTCCTGGAGATGTGTTTAGTGGTAGTTGATTCTCATGCAAAGTTTCATCACATTAGCTTGCTTCCTTAAAAAGTTATGTTGTAAAAACATGTCAAAAAGTGTCCCAAGTGTACTGTTTTGCGTGACATTTCAACTAAAACACCATTTTTATTTTTGAATAACTATGCAACCAGCTGACATATCAGCAAATGGTCTTTTTTATACAGTAGCATGGCATATTCACTATCGGTTACATAACATGTAACCCGTCTCCAAACATGTTTTATTTTTCCATAAGAGTTTGAAGTTGAAGTGTACTAAGACTTTTTGCACACACTTTTTCACCAGAATTGGTATACTGAGGTGCTGGTAGAAAAGGAGTTGATAATGAGGTGAATAAAAGTTTTCTATTTCAGCACATAAATATGTATTCTTTAAGTTTTTCTACATTTCTATACATTATCTTGTTCATTGAACTTGTTGACAGCCATATACAATAACCAGTCAAAAACTGTCCCAAGTGTACAATTTAGCATAAATGATAGATATTTTTAAAGTCCACATGCCTTTTCAATCTCTAAGCACTTTTTTAGTAAGACATGTCCAATAGGCATCAGCTATGACAACATTGTGATGGTAAGATAGCATGTAAAAATAATTCTGGCATATTTGTGTTGTCCCAAGTGTACATGAAATTTGACAATTTTGATTGAGAGGTGTCAGTTCCAAGAAAATTATACAACAATTCATTCTATTACAAGGCAGCAAGCAGAAAGGTGTAATTTCCATAGAAAATAGTCTGGAGAAGTGTTCTAATGGTAAAATAACATGATATTTTGTAAATATTCCAAATTAACCTACAAGAAAAAAATGTAAAATCATATATTTTTGTTGTTAACAATTATATTTGTTCTTTCTCTGTTCCATAGTAAGGCAACATTCTTCTACTTGACATATGCTGTATAAGGTTTAATAGATAATGCCTCTATGAGTATTTTACACTGCACATAAATATAATTATTGTTATTGTACACTTGGGACATAAAAAACTGGTTTTGCTCATTACACTTGATAAATGTCAAATAAGTTTTCAGGAAATGATTTGATACATTAAAGATGGCAACTCTGGTCCTTAAAGTTCCCTTTGAGGGCACTTTAAGAAGTAAAACTGTTGTGACTCCAACTCAAAACACATATTCAAGGCCTTTTTTTAGAAGGCCAGAGACCATTATATCAAATGAAGATTAATTGAGGTACCGGTACACTTGTTTGGATGTACAGTCTAGGTACAGAGATAAACTGGCTTGGATGTACAGAGGTACACCTTTTTACATCCAAAAAGGTGTACCTCTGTTTGAATATACAGAGATTCAGTTGTTTGAATGTAGGAATACTTGCTTGGATGTACAGAGGTATATGTGCAAAGGTGCATTTGTTTGGATGTACTCATGTTCACTGATATACAGAGGTACAGCTGTATAGAGGTACTAGTACTTGTCTAGATGTAAAGAGGTACCATTGTTTTCATGTACAGAGGCACCATTGTTTGCATTTATAAACCAGATGTACTGAAGTACACTTGTTTGGCTGTACAGATGTAGAGGTACATTTCTTTGCATGTATCAGATGTACATTATTATGTACACTTGTTTGGCTGTACAAATGTACCGAGATACAATTGTTTGCATGTGCCAGAGGTACATTTGTTTGCATGTACCAGAGGTACATTGTTATGTACACTTGTTTGGCTGTACAGATGGACAGAGGTTCATTTGTTAAGATATATACAGAGATATAGATTTACACTTTTTTTCTACATGTGAGCATAGGTACACTTGTTTGGATTAATAGATGACAGATACATGTTAAGATGTACAGATGTAGATTTGGTTGGATGTACAGAGTTACACATGTATGGATGTATATAAGAGGTACAATTGTAAGGATGTACAGAGGTATAAAGGTACACTTGTTTGAATGTACAAAGGTACACTAAATGTTTTGGTGTACAGTGGTACACTCGTTAAGATGTACAGAGGTACACCTTTTTGGGATTTACAGAGATACATCTGTTTGGATACAGAGAGGTAAACTTGTTTGCATGTACATATGTGCAGCTGTTTTGCTGTAAAGATGTATGGAGGTACACATGTTTGCATGTACAGAGGCACAGAGGTAAGCTTATTTGAAAGTAGAAAGGTACGGCAACACTTGTTTGCATGTACAGGTCAGAGATACATTTGTTTGGCTGTACATTGAATGTAGAAAAGTACGCTTGTTTTAATGTACATACATATGTACACATATTTCACTGAACATAAATGTATTGGTACACTTTTGTTGCATGTACAGAGGTACAAGAACAAGTGTCTGAGTTCAGGTATGAGTTTAATAATTGTGTTCTGGCTTGGGATATAATACTTCAGACCATTATGTTTAAGCATTTAACATGACTTCATGTGTTAGGAGTTAAGTTATGTATAATCAGTTGAATTGTATAGATGTTTGTTAAAGTAAATTGTTTTCAGTGTTTGAATAATATAACAATAATATAGGTATTCCTACGGAAAGTTAATCTTGGTAATTCATTTGATAATTTAGAAAGTTTAATTAGTTCAATAGTTTTGTCCCAAGTGTACACATTTATAAATCTTTTATCAAATGCTATAACTTAACTCTTATTTATGAGGTATCAATATATTTATTGTAAGTTTTTGGGAGTCTACCAGAACAAAAGCAAAGATTTATTATTCCACAATATATTGTCTTAATGCTAAGATATTATTCAATCATTACTTTATTCTGATAAGATCTCTTGGTTTTATAATAATAAGAAATCACTTTGCAATATTTAATTTTTCTATATTGTATGGAATTTTATCGTGAAATAACATTATAAGTGTTTATATTTACATATGTTCCTACAGGAACACTGATTTACACATTAAAATAAACATATTGATGATATTAGTAAATTGTCCCAAGTGTACAGAATTATGGTTAATGTTTAAAACAAAAAAAATGAAGAAATTTTAAGCTCTTTAAGGGCATTCATGGATCATTGAAACCAAGAAAATGAGTGAATCATTGTTTAAAGTTTTATTTTGATGCTGTATTTACATTCATTGTTCATTTCCCTCCAAATGATTTGAGATAGAACGGTCTAAACCTGCAAACATTAATTGTAATCTTTAACTTTTAAATCTTAAAACAGAATATTACAAATAAAATTCCTGTTTAACACATAGGTCATGGGGCAAATTTTAAAAGTTCTTAACTTTGTAGCCAGTAGACTCTGTTTTAAGATCAGAAATGTATGTTGATTTTTAATAATGCAAGGCATTGTCCCAAGTGTACAAAAAAGCAAGACAATGTGGCTTTTTTTAAGTATTCATATTTTTGGCAAATTTTAATTTACACTTATGAAACTTTGCAAATATCTCGAGTATGTCCTAAATTATGCAAAACATAAAGTTTACTCTTCAAAAGTTTAAGATAATGGTGCATAAAAATGACATTAAGGTGTGTGTTTATAAAATAATGGGACTTAAAAGCATAAAAACCTATATTTTTCAATTGTATTTTGGACTACAGAACATATTTTTACTAAAAAATTATTGTTGAACATGTTACTTTATATGTACATGCTGAAAAAACAGTATTACGATTATTGTTGAGATAATTTGTGAATCACAATTTGGTTATTTATTTCAAAAAAGTTCATTAAAATTCATATAAACACTTAGATTTTTATTGTAACATGTTAACTTATCCATTGGCCGTATTCATGACATAAACTTGAACATATTGGCTAACTATTGCACTAAAAATTATAATCCCATCTGTAATTTGAAATTTTACCAAAAAATTACACTTATGCTTCATTATTTTTGAAATCACCCAAATGTGTGTCGACTAAATATCTGTGTCTTTATCGATATTACTCGGTTCAACCAATAGGTATGAATAGTTTCAGACCTCTGAACAAGCAAGAAAATTAAATACCTATCAAATGCCCATTATCAATATTGATCAATACTGTATATATATATATATATGTAGCACTCAATAGGAGTCTACTGACCGTGAACACTTTTTATTTTTCTTCAACAATCAGGTTAGAGATCTATAAACAAGCTATTCAAGCATGCTATAAACAAAGGTCATCAAATACAGCGGCTAATAATCAATTGTGCAAGCAGAAGAACTTACACAATCTTTGGTATTTAAGTCAGTCCAAAAATGTATTAATGTAAAAATGATTTATAGTTTGCGAACTGTGCACTCTGTTGGAATACAGAGGCTACAGAAAAAGCAATTAAGATAGATGCTACAGGGCAGATTCACATGCATCATAAAAAGGCGCTGGTCTTAAATTCGTTGGGTCAAATTGAATTTTCCATGCATCAAAATTCAAAAGGGGCATCAAAACGTGTGTGTGCACGTCTATTGAGAACCCTGAGATTACACTATACAGGTAGATTTTGGTAACAGTGTCAGAGGTACATAGTAGATGAATGAGAGTAATCGGTACCCATCACCCAGCCACCCTAATAAGCTTCTCTTGTTTACCAACAATAACATTAGTTTAAAGGGACAAATGGCAATCATATAATTTTTTTAAAACTCACGGCGTCCCATTAGTTTTTCTCTATAACTTTCATTTGTTCCATCATTATTATTATTTATAGGAATAGTATAAAGTAGTTTTTGCATATTATTAACAGTTGATTATATTGCACCAAATATACAATGTATTGTAAAACATATGGCAGCATAAGGCGAAACAATGATATCTCAAAATTGTATGTAATTATATGCAAGCAGATTAAAGTCAAAATTATACTGGATAAATAAATCAAGATGCTATTAAATGTCAATGCTTGAGACATACTTCCAAATTGGCATGTGTCCCTTTAATAAATTTGTGTGACACAACTGCTAATGTTGCTATCACAATGCCTTCAAAAACAAACATCTACCAAAATCTAATTCTTCATGTATTATTTCATTATCCTGTTAGCCGTGAGAAATTCAGAATCATAGCTATTATACATTTTTAATATTCTGCTTTTTTTAGCCATTATTCTTTTTTAATATTCTAAACCTTCCACAGAGCTATGACATGGCCTATAGAGAATAAAGGTAGAGTATACGGCACGATTCCGTCCACACTTTCGGCGAGCTTTCTAAATACATCATGTAATAGCCCACAGTTGTATTTTAACTGACTAAATCTTAAATACCACGTGTCCATGCTTAAAACTAATTTTCCAAATAATTACCCGTAATGACTCTACTTCGTGGTGTAGTGATTCATTATTCTGTGTTAGTGTGGAGTTTTTCTTCTCCAGTTGTTCGAGCTGTGCTTCTAATTCGGCCTCCAACTCCCGACTGCTGATCTGGAACTCCTCCAGCTCCTCCCGCGTCTCCTCCAGCCTAAAATAAGCAGAAGATGCTATAAACAGTCTATTAAATCATTTTAGAATTTTCTATCATGACATCACTTTCTGGTATTATGACATCACACCCTGGTATTATGACATCACGTCATGCCATTATCACATCACGTCATGCTATTATGATGCAACTCAGTGTGTTCTCCTAACTGAATGAGCCTTTTAAATTCTGTGAGAAACAGATTAAGACTGTTTGTATCACTTATTGAGTAGTTTCTTGAAACCAAGAATCACAAAATTTGAAAAAATAAAATAATTCTAAAATGATTAATAGACTGTTTATTATGGAATTTAAATATACAATCAATTGTTTGAATGGTGTTTTACGACATTATAGCACATGTTAGGCCATATAATTATGACTTGTGATTTTCCGTGGTAGAAGCAGACGACCCGATTTTTCCTGGGTAGAACCAGTACTGTATACTTCCCGTCATCAGTAAGAATCAACACTTTTTCACTGGACAAGATGGGATTTGAACCCACAGCATTGAGAGGCAAGAAAAAGTTATAGATGCAGTGTCTTACTATCCCGGCCACAGATGTGTTAATTAACAATCAAACTTGCATTACTAGATCATTAAAGGGAAGAGCAAAACTAGTCTCTCTTAATGCAGGTGGTCTTTAAAAAAGAGAAGATGGTCTCTTTATAGAAGTGATCTCTTAAGCAGGTATGATTGATGTTTGCACGTACAAGGTATTAATATGGTAACTGGGATTCACTGGTACTTCGGTGACCTTAATACAATATTCCGAATTTCAGTC
>JAWPHD010015061.1:0-57488 GCA_037043455.1 Cyrtodaria siliqua | reverse complement strand
CTTAAAATACCATCAATAATGGGTGATGTAGAGGTACAGAAGGTCATCAGTTGTTATGCGTATATGAAGTTTGGAAGCAACCCATTCAAAACTGTTTGAGGAATGCAAGTAATAAAAATGCGTCACGCTAAGGGAAAAAAATGTGTTACACGACTGAGTGAAAGCGGGGGTATAAAATTATCTATTTCCGACATACTGCTCCCATTATATTGCTCTTACATAAGTATACCGTCCAATATATTCATGTTCATACTTCCTTCTAATCATTGTTGCCAAGTCCATGAACTTATATCAATCCAGTTTCTACCATATGCATAACACATTTATAATGTCAATCTCATTAAAATCAGACCCTTTATCACACTACGATACTCTACACTACAAGGCGTATAGCGGAGAGTTTCAAAGTGTAATTAGGATTTTATCTTAATAATAATATTTTTATTGATTCACAATGTTCATCTGGTGTATGAATAATTCATAATTTTGATAGAGCATCATCAATAAAACTGACCAATCAGTGACCAGAAATAAGACCTACCTAATTCATTCTGGTAGGTGATAAACTCAGTCTTTATCCTTGATGTTCAACTAAGTTTACATTTAAATTAAGGTATCTACAATGTGGTTCTTTTAAAACCCTGCATATTTCATGCACATTCATGCAAACTGATTCAACATACATATCTTTCAAAATCAAAATCTTGAAAATTATCATCTTTTTACGTGGTCAAAGATTTTTATTTTACTATAGAACCTAAGGATAAAAACCGAGTAACATAAATTTCATCACCTACTAAAAATAAGATAAAATCTCAACATCTCTGCAATGAAAAATTATGAATATAATCACTTAGTAAACACTTATTTTCAAACATCTATGAGGCTTCTGTATATACTGAAACTTAAACACTTACAAACATTGCTTTCATGCCATTTGTTGTAAAAAGGATTAAACCTGAAAAATTATTTGCTTAAAATTGATTGAGTACAAATTAAACCTTGTATATGTTTCATTCAGAGTGTTTTTCAATTGGGCATTATTCTGGACTGAATTGGATTGTACGACGCACCAACACATGAAAGTTAGATGGCGCCTAACAGGAATGAACATGTCAGGTTCATCCTACATTTACATCAAGATAAAATACGGAGAATGGGCCTAGAACCTTATAATCTGCGGAACTGCAGAGTTGCTGCAAATTCTATGGTAGACATTCCATTTACGATGGAGCCACGTTTCCACGTTGGCATATGCGGTGTCATGATGAAGACTGTGAATGAGCATGATAAAAGGGGGTGGGGGAGGTCCTATCCCTCTGTCTCTTGCAGGATTTGCAGTGGTTGTATTCTACTCCGGCAACCACACGGAGAAAGAGCATTATTTTGGATTTATCATTGTTGATGACAATTAATTCATACAAGTGACCTAAAGTATACCTTTATTCTAGATAATAAACAGATATAATAATTATGGACTTTTGATTTTGTTTATATATGGTTCTGTGGACCAGATTTAACATTATATTGACCTTGGACTTTATCCCTGGTATTAAATATTATTTTTTTAATATTTAGCATTCAAGTCTGCAGAACTATGTATCAATGGCAAAAAAAAGTCCATAACTTTGTAATATCAACAGAATAATAATTATACGGTACTATAAACAAATGCAGATATATTGAATAATCTCAACATACAGCCAAACTTGTATTAATTAAGCAACCACTGAAGGGAGTCTCTATATAAAAGCGTATCTGAAAATGGCGCTATCGGAATTTGAGTTTACTTATAAATTAAAATAATTAAAGTGGAGGTAAATATTCAGCTGAAAATTACATAGTAAATTTTCATTCTATGATATAATTGTCAACAAAAATTATAGTTTTGTTTCAAATGTTTAGTTCTCGCAAAGATGGGTATAATCTTATCTAGCGGAACAGCCGTCTGTCTACAATATTTCTACTGGAACAGCCAACTGCTGACAATATTTCTACTGGTTCCGTGAGTGAAAGAAATTGTATGTTTGTTTTCCCTATAAAAGTCAAGGTCAATTATTATCTCGATTCTCGGGAGACCAATCAACAAGAATTTTCAGCTAATATCCTTAAGTTTAATCAGAAATGACAGAGAATGTTGTGACTGCTATGAATATGTTGTTCCCACCATTCTAAATTCAATTGATAAGGACAAATAGAGGTTTGGTTATCAAATCTGAACACAATAAGCCGATAATTTATAACTTAATAGTCCACTGATATAATTAGCAGTCGCTTAATGATCAAAATTATTGATATTTGGTTTGAAAACTTGACGGTCGTTGGTCATATTAGGTGAATTTAGTTGCTTAATGTTCTTAAAATATAAGAAAATGATCGGTGAGACTCAAAAGTGGTCGCACAAGATAAATGGTCGCTAAATGCATGTTAGCGCATGAGCAAGTTTGACTGTAAATGAAGTTATATTGTGTAATATATATCATCCTAATTATGCAGTTATACTGTCATCTATCAACACAAATGCAGTGCAATATTGTGTGTTATTAACTGAACTATATTAGCCGCGTTTTACTAGAAACTCTACACATAATACAAAGCAAACTTTGTATCCATACGGACTGGAAATCTGCAAGTATGAACACGAGGCCCAAGATGGCCTGCATCGCTCTACTGGCTATATGGTGTCCATGGTGGGGTGGGGTGGGGTGGGGTGGGGTTGGGATAGAAGGACTGTGTGTCAGATATGGCAGTATCAAACTAGTTTTTTATAAAGTGTCTTCAGTTACCAAGATATATGGGGAGGGATGTATTTGGCTCAAGTTTGGCTAGCTTTAAAACAAATCAAACTTTCGTTAATATAAACACTCAAGCCAAGTTTGACATGTGACTAAGGGGCGGGGTCAAATTTGACCCCAGGGTCACCATTTGAGCAAACTTGGTAGAGGACTATAAGCTGAATGTAAATACAAAATATTAAACTGTTGGCTCTTGTAGTTTCAGAGAAGAAGACTTTTTAAGTTTGTCCTTATGTAAGTCTATATGTAAAACATGTGATCCCCAGGACAGGGTCAAATTTGACTCTTAAGGGTCACTATTTGAACAAATTTGGTAGAGGACCATAAGCTGATGGTAAATACAAAATATTAAACCTCTGACTCTTTTAGTTTCAGAGAAGAATATATTTTAAGTATTTCCCTATTAAGTCTATGTAAAACATGTGACACCTGGGGTGGGGCCAAATTTGACCCCAGGGTCACCATTCAAACAAGCTTGGTAGACGACCATAAGCTGAGTGTAAATACAAAATAATAAACCTTTTGGGAAAGATGATCGAATACAAAATGAAGGCGTTAGAATGTTCACAAGGCTGAAAATGGCATTTTTAAATAATTTAAGGTCATATAACTCTGGTGTTCCTGGTCCAATGCAGCTGGTTTTCAAACTTGTCTGAGCTGTCATTAATATTAACAATCTGGTAAAGTTTGGTAAAGATCGGATGAAAAATGAAGGCCCTATCGTCTTAACGAGGTAAAATATAGCAGTTTCAAGTAAATCAAGGGCTATAACTCTGGTGTTCCTGGTCCGATGTGGCTGGTTTTCGAACTGGTCCAAGCTTTCATTGATATTAACAACCTGGTAAGGTTTGGTAAATATCTGATGAAAAATGAAGTCCATATCGTCTTGAGGCAAAAGTTAACGACAGACGACGGACAACGGACAACTCACCATCCCATAAGCTCTGCTGGCCTATGGCCAGTAGAACTAAAAACAAAGCCAATATGAAGAAACTCGCCAATACGAGCTTAAGTAACGTCATTCAAGTTAAGTGACGTCATTAACCCCCACTAATCAACTTATAAATTAAATTAACGCTACTATAAATAAACGCAAATCATGTAAAAATAAGGTTATTAAAATAAAATTCAACTTTAGTGAAAGTTAATTAATACAAGAGGCCCAAGAGGGCCTGTGGACGCTCTACTGGCTAACATGGCTCTTATAACATCAATGTAGCGAGTGACTGCCATTTACATTTTTTTGAAAGTTTCGGGCAAAAAACAGCTTTTTAACTAAATCAAGGGCCATAACTAAAGAATCTGGTAAAGTTTGATAAAGATCAAAATGAAGGCCATACCATATTAACGAGGCAAAATATAGCATTTTTAACTAAATCAAGAGCCATAACTCCTCTGTTACTGGTCCGACTGGTCCAACATAGAGCTAAAAAAATAAATTAAAAAAAAATGAAAAATAAGTAATAATTTCAAAACTAGGGGAAAAAAATATAATAATAATAATTTTAAAAAAAAATTAAAAAATTAAAAAAAAAAAAATTAAAACAAAAAATATAAAAAAAAAATAAATTAAAATCAAATAAAATTAATAATAATATAAAAAAAATACTGTCATAAAAACTGGTAAAGATTGCCAAAGATCAGATGACGAGGCAAATTATAGCATTTTTAAGAAAATCAAGGGCTATAACTCCGCTATTACTGGTCCGATCTGGTTGGTTTTCGAACTTGACAAAGCTGTCATAGACATTAACAATCTGATAAAGTTTGGTAAAGATCGGATGAAAAATGAAGGCCCTATCATCTTAACGAGGCAAAATATATCATTTTGAAGTAAATCAAGGGCTATAACTCCGATGTTACTGGTTTTCGTACTTGTCCGAGCTCTCATTGATATTAACAATCTGATAAAGTTTGGTAAAGATCGGATGAACAATGAAGCCTCTATAGTCTTAACGAGGCAAAATATAGCATTTTTAACTAAATCAAGGGCCATAACTCCGCTGTTACTAGTCCGATATAGCTGGTTTTCGAACTTGTCCAAGCTTTCATTAATATTAACAATCTGATAAAGTTTGGTAAAGATTGGATGAACAATGAAGCCCCTATCGTCTTAACGAGGCAAAATATAGCATTTTTAACTAAATCAAGGGCCATAACTCCGCTGGTATTGGTCCGATATGGCTGTTTTTCAAACTTGTTCGAGCTTTCAACGACATTAACAATCTGATAAAGATTAGTTAAGATCGGATGAACAATGAAGCCCCTATCGTCTTAACGATGCAAAATATAGCATTTTTAACTAAATCAAGGGACACAATTCCGCTGTTACTAGTCCGATATGGCTGGTTTTCGAACTTATCCGACCTTTCATTGATATTAACAATGTGGTAAATTTGGTAAAGATAGGATGAAAAACGAAGGCCATATCGTCTTAACAAGGCAAAATATAGCAATATTGCATTTTTAACTAAATAAAGGACCATAACTCCGCTGTTACTGGTCCAATCTGGCTGGTTTTCGAACTTGTCCGAGCTTTTATTGATATTAACAATCTGGTAGAGTTTGGTAAAGATAGGATGAAAAATGAATGCCCTATCGTCTTAACGAGGCACAATTTAGCAATATAGCATTTTTAACTAAATCAAGGGCCATAACTCCGCTGTTACTAGTCCGATCTGGCTGGTTTTCGAACTCATCCGAGCTTTCATTGATATTAACAACCTGTTAAAGTTTGGTAAAGATCGGATGAAAAATGAAGGCCCTATCGTCTTAACGAGACAAAAGTTAACAACGGACGGACGACGGACGACGGACGGACGACGGACGGACGGACGACGGACAACTCGGCATCCCATAAGCTCTGCTGGCCTTCGGCCAGTAGAGCTAAAAATTGTCATTAATTAAGTATTTTCATATTGTCCGAGTTATTGGTCCTCGGACTGTCATATTGGCCCGCGGCCAGTATGACAGTCTACTGGCCTTGGGCCAATATGACAGTCCGAGGACCAATAACTGGGACAATATGAAAACACTGGATTAATAACATCATAATATCATCATATATATGTAGTTATATTGTGTAATATCATCATATGCAGAGTTATATTGTTTAAAATCATCATAGGAGTTATATTGTGTAAAATCATCATATGCCGAGTTATATTGTGTAGTATCATCATATTATGCAGTTATATTGTGTAAAATCATCATATGTAGAGTTATATTGTGTAATATTATCATATCCAGAGTTATAGTGTAAAATCATCATATGTAGTTATATTGTGTAAAATCATCATATGCAGAGTTATATTGTGTAAAATCATCATATGCAGAGTTATATTGTGTAATATCATCATATGCAGAGTTATATTGTGTAATATCATCATATGCAGAGTTATATTGTGTAATATCATCATATGCAGAGTTATATTGTGTAATATCATCATATGCAGTGTTATATTGTGTAATATATCATCATATGCAGAGTTATATTGTGTAATATCATCATATGCAGAGTTATATTGTGTAATATCATCATATGCAGTGTTATATTGTGTAATATCATCATATGCAGAGTTATATTGTGTAAAATCATCATATGCAGAGTTATATTGTGTAAAATCATCATATGCATAATTATATTGTGTAATATCAACATAATTATGCCTTGTTAAAAGAAAAGTACAGGGACTTGCAACTATACTCACTGTTATGGATGCATTTGTACAAAGTGGAGAATTTAACAACAGTAAATATCAACAGGTGAAATTAACAATAGTAAATATCAACATTTAATTTATACATATTATATAAACAGTATTGCACGCTGTTCTAGAAACAGATATGAATATTGATAAAAAATATGCTATACGCTATAAAGGAAAAGATGCCTTTGAAAAATGTCAAACACATATCATTCTGAATATTCAATACAAATCCTATGATCAACACAAAAAGGCACAGACATTTTTCTCTTGTTCAACATCATTCAGTTATACACATGACTACTGTAACACTGGATCTTTGACTACATATAACTCTGAAATATTTATAGTTATTTAATTACATATAACTGGGAAATATCCATAGATGCCTGATTACACATAACCAGGAAATATCCATATATGTCTGATTACATATAACCAGGAAATATCCATAGATATCTGATTACCGGTACATATAACCAGGAAATATCCATAGATATCTGATTACATATAACCAGGAAATATCCATAGATATCTGATTACATATAGCTACCAACTGTCATGGACTATCAGATTACATTTAATATGAAGTTTCTATAGATATTTGAGTACACATAACTATGAAATGTTGATCGACATCGATAGCTACAAACTATCCATGGTTATCAGATAACAAGTTTACCATGAAGTATCTACGACTGTCAGATTACAACTATGGAGTATCCATAGATATCACATGCAGTATCTACGACTACCAGATTACAACTATGGAGTCTCCATAGCTATCATATGAAGTATCTATGACTACCAGATTACAACTATGGAGTATCCATAGATATCATATGAAGTATCTACGACTACCAGATTACAACTATGGAGTATCCATAGATATCACATGAAGTATCTATGACTACCAGATTACAACTATGGAGTATCCATAGATATCACATGAAGTATCTACGACTACCAGATTACAACTATGGAGTATCCATAGATATCATATGAAGTATCTATGACTACCAGATTACAACTATGGAGTATCCATAGATATCACATGAAGTATCTATGACTACCAGATTACACTATGATGTATCATTGATATCATATGAAGTATCTATGACTACCAGATTCCAACTATGGAGTATCCATAGATATCATATGAAGTATCTATGACTAGCAGATTACAACTATGGAGTATCCATAGATATCACATGAAGTATCTACGACTAGCAGATTACAACTATGGAGTATCCATAGATATCATATGAAGTATCTATGACTACCAGATTACGCTATGATGTATCCATAGATATCATATGAAGTATCTACGACTACCAGATTACAACTATGGAGTATCCATAGATATCACATGAAGTACCTACGACTACCAGATTATAACTATGGAGTATCCATAGATATCACATGAAGTACCTACGACTACCAGATTACAACTATGGAGTATCCATAGATATCATATGAAGTATCTATGACTACCAGATTACGCTATGATGTATCCATAGATATCATATGAAGTATCTACGACTACCAGATTACAACTATGGAGTATCCATAGATATCACATGAAGTATCTATGACTACCAGATTACAACTATGGAGTATCCATAGATATCATATGAAGTATCTATGACTACCAGATTACACTATGATGTATCCATAGATATCATATGAAGTATCTATGACTACCAGATTACAACTATGGAGTATCCATAGATATCACATGAAGTATCTATGACTACCAGATTACAACTATGGAGTATCCATAGATATCACATGAAGTATCTACGACTACCAGATTACAACTATGGAGTATCCATAGATATCACATGAAGTATCTATGACTACCAGATTACAACTATGGAGTATCCATAGATATCACATGAAGTATCTACGACTACCAGATTAACTATGGAGTATCCATAGATATTATATGAAGTACCTACGACTAGCAGATTACAACTATGGAGTATCCATAGATATCGTATGAAGTATTCTATGACTACCAGATTACAACTACGGAGTATCCAAAGATATCACATGAAGTATCTATGACTACCAGATTACAACTATGGAGTATCCATAGATATCACATGAAGTATCTATGACTACCAGATTACAACAATGGAGTATCCATAGATATCACATGAAGACCAGCAGATTACAACTATGGAGTATCCATAAATATCACATGAAGTATCTATGACTACCATATTACAACTATGGAGTATCCATAGATATCCCATGAAGTATCTACGACTACCAGATTACAACTATGGAGTATCCATAGATATCACATGAAGACTAGCAGATTACAACTATGGAGTATCCATAGATATAACATGAAGTATCTATGACTACCATATTACAACTATGGAGTATCCATAGATATCATATGAAGTATCTACGACTAGCAGATTACAACTATGGAGTATCCATAGATATCACATGAAGTATCTATGACTACCAGATTAACTATGGAGTATCCATAGATATTATATGAAGTATCTACGACTAGCAGATTACAACTATGGAGTATCCATAGATATCACATGAAGTATCTATGACTACCAGATTACAACTATGGAGTATCCATAGATATCACATGAAGTATCTACGACTACCAGATTAACTATGGAGTATCCATAGATATTATATGAAGTACCTACGACTAGCAGATTACAACTATGGAGTATCCATAGATATCGTATGAAGTATTCTATGACTACCAGATTACAACTACGGAGTATCCAAAGATATCACATGACGTATCTATGACTACCAGATTACAACTATGGAGTATCCATAGATATCACATGAAGTATCTATGACTACCAGATTACAACTATGGAGTATCCATAGATATCACATGAAGACTAGCAGATTACAACTATGGAGTATCCATAAATATCACATGAAGTATCTATGACTACCATATTACAACTATGGAGTATCCATAGATATCACATGAAGTATCTACGACTACCAAATTACAACTATGGAGTATCCATAGATATCACATGAAGACTAGCAGATTACAACTATGGAGTATCCATAGATATCACATGAAGTATCTATGACTACCATATTACAACTATGGAGTATCCATAGATATCACATGAAGTATCTACAACTATCAGATTACAACTATGGAGTATCCATAGATATCACATGAAGTATCTATGACTACCAGATTACAACTATGGAGTATCCATAGATATCACATGAAGTATCTACGACTATCAGATTACAACTATGGAGTATCCATAGATATCACATGAAGTATTTATGACTACCAGATTACAACTATGGAGTATCAATAACTATTAGATTACATATAACTACAGCGTATACGTAAGTATCTGAAAACATACACATAATTGAAGAAATCCATTTCTTGCCCCGATTTATTTGCAATCATGGCCGATAGAACAATATTTGAACTCGTGTGAAACCCATGCGAAGTTATATCTATCAAGAGTTAATATCATTATTATGATGTGTACACAAGCCTGATAATTGATAAGTGGTTGAAGTGAGTTATACAGGTCACCAACATTAAACAGGTTATTGAATTGAATTGGGGTTTTAAGGTGCACCAACACATGAACAGGTTATATGGCGCCTAAAAGGCATGAACATGCCAGGCTCATCTTCCATGTACATCGAGATAAAATATGGAAAATGGGCCTAGAACCTTCTCACCCTGAACTGCAGAGTTGCTGGTTATATGGTATCAACAGGAATGAACATTCCGTGCCCACCCTCCATTTACATTGAGATAAAAATATGCAGAATGGGCCTAAAACCTTCTCACCTGCAGAACTGCCGAGTTGCTGCAAATGCTTATGCTGTTTTAAATACAACTACACGGCATAAGATTTGATGGTTTGCATGATTTCAGAAAGGAATTAAGTAATGAACATTATCCAATTGGGGAACTAAAGAGAATTAGAAAAACGAGTCCTGAGACATAGAATGTGTATTGAGTGCAAAGGAATGACCTGTTGTTTGGAAATGAATTCGATTTTACGCACCATCAACACAAAAAGGTTATATGGCGCCAACAGGAATGAACATTTCAGGCCCACCCTCCATTTACATCGAGATAACATTATACAGGATGAGCTTAGAACCTTCTCAACTGCAGAACTGCAGAGTTGCTGCAAATTCTCTTGTAAACACCCCATATTTCGCTGGAGCCACGATTATTGTTTTTTGCCACCACTCAAGTAACACTGAAACGTGACAAAAATGACAAATGAACATGAACTCAGGCAGATTTTATCCCTCTGTCGGGATAAGGAGAGGCCCTATTCTTTTCTGGAAACTACATGGAATGAAATACTGTGAACGATGAAACGCATCTCATCACATTACATTACGATTAAAACCTAAGATCATATTTTTATATCAAAGTCCTTCATTTAGTCAAGAAATAATAAATTGTTAATTCTGTGTAATTGATTTTTGACAAATCTTTCCCTGTATATGCCATTTTTACAAGTCTCAGATGCGGGTTTGAATCCCACTGGGAGCTCGACTTGTGAGGAAGTGTCAATTCTTACGGATGGCGGAGGTGTACAGTACTGGTTCTACCCAGGAAAAGCGGGTGGTCTGTCTCCACCACAAAAAAATTGACCATCATATATAACCTTACATGTGTTGAAAAGGACGTAAAACACCATACAAACAAACAAGTCTCAGAACTTTCTGAACAGTTCTCGTGTATAACATCAAAGTAATTATGGACTATTGAAGCGATCTATATATGATGCAAAAGCATTCGCAATATCTCATTCACTTCTTGGAATATTAACTCGAATGTATCTGAAAGGTCACCATTTGGTTACATCATCCTAGCATGATGCACCACCAAAAGGAATTTGCATTCAAAATCAAAATTATCATCATTTTAGCCATAGTTTATTTACTATGAAATAATAAAACCTTCATCTGTATTGTAAATAACAAACATGCAATGCCAATCATACATCAACACATGTGGATAACGTCCATATTGTTTATACAGCAACAGTGCACTATTATCTGCCGTGTCCATAGATATACACACGAGGCATGATCCCGAAGAATGACGGGGTTGGCTGAGTTTGCAAGACTGGAGAAAAAGTGCTAGTGTACTTCACGCTGCATCAGCCAATATTATTTTACCACAGAACTACGTGTACTACCAAGTATCCATATGGGTCAGACTACATATAATAATGGGTATACACAGCATCTATATTACATCTTAATATGAGGTATTTTAAAATTTATTCAGACTATATCACAGAGATAGCTAGTCACATGACCCAGTCAACCGATGTGAACACAAATTGCCATATACATACTGCAGTTGTACGGTAAATGTCACAGAACATGAACATCAATAGAACCAATGGAAGCCCACAGAAATGGATGCTTTGTGTGAATGAAGGCGTATTCATAACTTTTACATGACGTCATCAATTGAATTGAATTGAATTGGGGCTTTACGTCGCACCAACACAATAAAGGTAATATGGCGCCAAACAGGGCTGAACATGCCAGGCTCATCCTCCATTTACATCTAGATAAAATACGGAGAATGGGCCTAGAACCTTCTAACCTGCAGAGTTGCAGCAAATACTATTGTAGACACCATTTATGCTGGAGCCACGTTTCCACATTTGCATATGAGGTGTCATGAAGAAGACCTTGATTGAGCATAATAAAACAAGAGGTCAATGACCTTGAAGCTCTACTGACAGATTTTTGATAAATAGGTCAACATTCCTGTGAAGTTTCATGAAAATACATCAAGTAGTTTCATAGGAGTAGTCGCTACAAGTTTTCATTATATAACTCTATGTAAACAAAGATGGCCGCTGGCGGCCATGTTTATTGTCAAATCAAAATAATTTTTGACAAGGATTAACATCATGTCATACTAATCATTTTAGAAAAAGTCCCATATCAATATCTCTTATAGTTTCAAGAAGTAGTCCCTACAAACTTGTATTTTAAAAATCTATTTTTAGCCATGGCGTTCATCTTGAATTTTGGGCCAACCTGAAATTTTGCTAGGATCAATAAGACATCAAGAGCAACATTCCTGTAAAGTTTCATGAAAATATGTCAAGTAGTTACAGAGGAGTAGTCGTTACAAGTTTTTACTATATAACTCTATGTAAACAAAGATGGCCGCTGAGAGACATGTTTAACATCGAATCAAAACGATTTTCGACAAGGACCAACATCATGTCATACTGACCATTTTAGGAAAAGACGCATATCAATATCACTTATAGTTTTCAAGAAGTAGGCGCTACAAACTTGTATTTTGAAAATTTATTTTTAGCCATGGCAGCCATCTTGAATTTCCGGCCGATCTGAAATTTTTGCTTGGATCAACTAGATATCACGAGCAACATTCCTGTGAAGACTCATGAAAATACGTCAAGTAAATTTTTACTATACAAACTCTATGTATACAAAGATGGCCACTGGTGCCCATGTTTAATGTCGAATCAAAATAATTTTCGACAAGGAACAACATCATGTCATGCTGATCATTTTAGAAAATTTGAGTCCCATATCAATATCACTTACAGTTTTCAAGAAGTAGTCACTACAAATTTATTTATTTTAAATCTATTTTTAGCCGTGGTGGCCATCTTGAATTTTCGGCCAGCCTAAAATTTTTGCTAGGATCAACTAGATATCAAGTGCAACATTACTGTGAAGTTTCATGAACATCCGTCAAGTAGTTTCAGAGGAGTAGTCGCTACAAGTTTTTACTATATAATTCTATGTAAACAAAAATGGCCACTGGCAGCCATGCATGTTTAACGTCGAATCAAAATAATGTTCGACTAGGATCAACATCATGTCATGCTGATCATTTTAGAAAAAGTCCTATATGAATATCACTTATAGTTTTCAAGAAGTAGGCGCTACAAACTTATCTTTTAAAAATCTATTTTTAGCTGTGCTGGCCATCTTGAATTTCCGGCCGATCTGAAATTTTGCTAGGATCAATTCGACATCAAGAGCAACATTCCTGTAAAGTTTCATGAAAATCCGTCAAGTAGTTTCAGAGGAGTAGTCGCTACGAGTTTTTACTATATAACTCTATGTAAACAAAGATGGCCACTGGCAGCCATGTTTAACGTCGAATCAAAACAATTTTTGACAAGGACCAACATCATGTCATGCTGATCATTTTAGAAAAAGTCCCATATCAATATCACTTTTCAAGAAGAAGTCGCTAAAAACTTGTATTTTAAAAATCTATTTTTAGCTTTGGCGGCCATCTTGGATTTCACATCAGCATGAATTTTTGCTAGGATCAACTAGACTTTGTGGGCAACATTTCTGTAAAGTTTCATGAATATCCATCCAGTAGTTTCAGAGGAGTAGTCGCTACAAATAAAAGTTTACGGACAGACAGACGGGCGGACAGACGAGTTTACAGGAGCGCCTTGTGTGTCTTTTTTTATGTATAAAATATACTTGTGTGACTTTTTTTTCTTGTGTGACTGACACACAAGCAAGTATGTCTCTATGCGCAGGAAACAGTCTATTTTTTCATTTAAAGCAATAAAAAATTGCAGTCACACAAGGGGAGGGGAGCTTGTCAAAATGTCAAAAACAGACACACAAGTTTTAGTCACACAAAGCCTGATTTTGTGTATGTCCGTCCGTGGACGCTGCACCACGGCATAAGCTCTGCTGATCTCTGATCAGTCGAGCTAAAAATGACAAAATGAAGGGGATGGAGTGGGGAGAGGGTTGTGGGGTCCTAGGAATGATTCTTTGGCGGTATATACATATTATTGCCAATGTCAACTGCAGTATATCGTACACTCATATGAGGTCAAACACCTCAAATTGATCTACTTTTAAACAAGAGGTCAAACACTTCAAATCGTTCTACTGTACAACAACAGGTCAAAACACCTCAAATTGCTCTACTGTAAAACAACAGGTCAAAAAATCAAATCGCTCTTATACTGTAAAACAAAGAGTTCAAGCACCTCAAATCAATGTACTGTAAAACAAGAGATCAAACACCTCTGTGGCTGTACTGTTCAGATCTTCGACAGATTATACACCATAAGCAATGTCATGAAAACCCAAATGAAAGTTAAAAGAAAAGTAGCGATTAAAAAATGTACCTGTACAAGTCAATGTAAACAAAATGGTCACTGGCGCTATCTTGGAGGCCTGAAAAACATGAATTTTATTTCGGACCGATTGCATAGTGTCATTTTGATCACTTTAGTTACGATTCTGTATCAATATTCTAGGGTTCTAGAATGTAGCAATTACTATATTTTTTAAGTCTCTTTCACAGTGGCAGTCAACTTGGATTTTGCAGGAAGTTGAAAGTCCGTTTTTAAAGAATGTTCCTTTGAAGTTTTGCGAAAATCTGCCTGCTTATTTGCATCTGTTGCAATCACAATTTTCTTTTACAGAATGACAAATGACAGACGCCGCACCTTTGTATTTACTTTGCTGATCTTAGATTAGTAGAGCTAAAAACATCAATGATCACAGATCTGAGACATTATTTCCAATAACAATAATAATAAATATATTTAAAAACTGTAATTATTCAATTATATACACAACTTATTACTGATGATGATTTATATGTGAGCATTTCATTTGTGTATACACATTATGCGTGTTATATGCATCGACACCTTCCACGACTGTCCTTTTGTCCAGAAATACTGATATAGCATGAGATTCACCTTGATAAAGATTAAATTGCTTTACATATATCACACTTGATTCATTTTTTTATCATGCCGGAAGACACATGTATAAAGGCAATAATTTCCTTGGTCCTATCCAGTCTACCACGCCCCATTGCTGGAACTGAATTGAATTGTATAGTCACACCAACAACTAGGACATATGGCGACTTTCCAGCTTCCGTTGGTGGAGGAAGACCCCAGGTGCCCCTCCGGGCAATTTTCGTGCACTGTTGGGCTCCTGGGAAGAACCACCGTTCCGCAAGCCTGCTGGATAGCTTCCTCACTCAGATTCCAAAGCTCATGTGAGATTGAACCCACAGCGGTGAGGGGCAAGTGATTTGAAGTCAGAGACTCTACCACTCGGTCACGGATGCCGAGTTCCTCATTGTTGGACAAGTATATAAAACCATTAGAACTGTCATCCTTTATTTGTATTTTTGTAACTCTCCGTCCCAAGTCTTGATTTTTGGGCGGGAACGTTCAAGACCTCACCTATTGTTTAGGGCCATCTCACATCGTAGCTTTTCAATCTATTCCTTGACACTCCCAGTTTATTCAAGCATTGCTACTGAATGGTCCAAGATGTCGACTGACATCCATTCTAACTTTCTATCACGCAATTTATCCAGTTGGTTCCCATCGGATGTTAATTAACTTTATTTTATTGTGTTTTTTTTTACAAAGTTCTGTGTATTATCAGCACTGTTTTACACACTTTTCTTCAAAATCAATTTCAACTTTATTAACATTACTCTCCATCCGGGCACCACTAATCTTTGCTACATCATTTCATGATACAACCTTCGAGCTAGGCGCCACTCATCCTACCTAATCAATAACGAACTCCTCAGTCGTTGTGGAAATTAAAACACAAAACCTGAACACATGCCCTCTTTAGGGCAACACATACGCTATAAGTTTTCATCAATGTCTTTTGCTGATTCACTTTTCGTTCTTTGTTGTTCAGTGCTGTCTTTTTTGCCTGATTTTCTCCGCGACCTTGTGCTGTCTCTTGAAGTACTTCTAATAAAAGGAGGCCTGACTGGCTGCTGCTGTTGCTTTACCAGCATATTCAACAATACCAAGGCTTGGTCCAACTTTTTGTCCACACGGTTAACCTGCAAGAATATAATGGATTGTTTTGTTTGTATGGTGTTTTACGTCATTTTCAACGTATGTAAGGGTATATATGACGGTCGGGATTTTTGTTGTTTTTTTTTGTGGTGGAGGCAGAGCCACCCACTTTTCCTGGGTCGAACCAGTACTGTACATCTCCTGCCATCCGTAGGAATCAACACTTTCCCACTTACATGTCAAGGTACAAGGAAAAAGTTGTGTCTCTTGTATTCTGGATCGTCATTTTACTCCGAGATACTTAGGTACGTAGTTTTGTCTTGTGATGTAAATAGTTTCATCCTGTGGATTAAGCAATTTTATTTTGTGATTTAAGTAGATTTTATAATGTATACTCACTACACTGGAATATAATTGTGTATGTGATTGTCTTTTTTTGCCTGACATTATTTATATATAGTTATGTTTTGTGGTTTATATGTTTAAAAATACTTAATTAGTAAGATATCAATTTTTTGGCAATAATATCTCATGGTGACAATTAGCATTACGTGGTCCTGCCTTAATTCCATTAAGTAATGGGAAAGATTATATTAGCAGGATTTTGACAATAAAACACATTTAAATCGCATTGACAACCTGTTTAAAGTTACCTAATAAATGTTTTAATTTTACATATGCAAACTTTTAAGCCGAATTTGGGTTTAATTTCATACCTCAGCCAACCCTGTTTTCGATTCTTTGAGAAGGGGTTGGATGGAGTTTGAAAGTTTATACTTGGACCACATAATGTTATTTGAATGAGACTTTTAGAAATTACTAAATACTTGATTCAGATTGGCTGATAATATTTACTATGTAAAGAATTGCTGCGAATACAGGCAATCATTTTAAATTTATGTTGTGCGATAATATTAATTTCTATAATGTTCCTTAATGAGATTGTTTACAGGTGATGGTGGTCTCACCAGGCCTGCCAAATCTCCGGATAAAATCCAGATTCTCCGGATTTTTCAGTCATTCTCCGGATCTCCGGATTTAAGTGTACAATCTCCGGACTTTCCAGCAAAACAAAATGTCCATGATTTAACAGCTATATTTCACAGTTTATCAGCTATCTCCCGAATTCGTCCTGTTACGCTCCCTAGACAGAGGAGTATTTACAATTGTCGAGTCAATGGGGGACGTCCGTGTAATGCACTGCCTGAATATACAATTAACACCTAAGGACATAATTAGTTCCTTCAGTGACATAACGACATTTGCAATAGCAGCAATACATCTGTGGCTTCTTTAATTGGTCAAGCTAATTGAAATAACAAGTGTGAGGAACTAGCAACTCCTTGTGTGTGGTATCGCTATAACAGCTGTTACAGTGTACAATGATAATAAAGATTAAAATTTGTTTTAGAGTTATGAAGACTGTATTTGCATTTAAAGGGAATGTAGCGCCACAGCCAAACTATCTTTATTATTGAGAGTTTTGAAAAAAATGAATAAAGGTAAAAGAATTTCCAAAATCGGATGATAAACAAAGAAGTTATGATTATTTGAAGGTTCTGTTGAAACGGGTATGGAAGCCGCCATTTTGAGAGCTATGACATCACAGTTCTAATGACCATATATGGAATATTTATAAAATACGAAAAATTACTGATTAATAGTAAAAAATGACAGCTACTTTATGAAAAATATGTATACTTAATGGCAATAATGCTTTATATTACCAGTAAAGGATTTTGCATTCATTTGCAGCGACTTTCTTTGCTTAAAATGATTTTGATCGATATTCCATATATGGTAATTTGGAACTATGATGTCATAGTTCTAAAAATGGCGGCTCCCATATTCGTTTTAGAACAACCTTTAAATGGTCATATCTTTTTTGTTTATCATCCGGTTTTGATAATTCTTTCACCTTTTTCCAAGTTTTTCAGAACTCTCAGTAATAAAGCTTGTTTGGCTGTGGCACTACATTCCCTTTAACACGACTCTGTGTAATAAGGTAAGTGCATTTCCATGAAACAACAGTTGTGGTAGAAATTTAAAAAAAAGTCTTTCTAATCGAATTACGAAGTCTTCTCTAAAACCAACTATTTTTGTGCATGTTGAAGTATGCTAGTCTATTATTTTCTATAACTATCAAACAATGCACCAACTTGTATTAATTGCATAAATAATTTAAATTCGAGCTTTAAAAAAAATACCTGCGAAAATCAAGTTGCGCGCTCCAAATTTCCGTTCGAAAATGTTCTTCGCGCGCTTTAAATCTTAAATTTTAAAAAACTCAGGATTTTGTGTTAAAAAGTTTTGGCAGGCCTGTCTCACATTACTTACGTTGAGCTTTGTTACTGTTAACTTTTTTTCTTTATTAAGACCTAGACACTTACATTTCCTGTTTGTGTTTAATTCAAAGGTTTATTGTCCCTCCAACATATCAACCACAGATGAATCCCTAAGGCTGGCAATAAGGTATGGAGCATTTTGGGTGCATGGTTAGTGATGCATTGACTGAGTGTATGCGTGTACCTCAGTTTTACATCTCATCCAAAGGACTGGCAATATGTGAAATATTTTGTAATTTTTAAATATACTGAGGAAAAGAAGTTTTGCAAGTTTTTGTTGCACCCTGGAAATAATACATTTTTTGGTTGTAATTCAAGGTACTACTGCCATAGACATCAATAACAGTCGAACATCTTAATGATGCCATAGACATCAATAACAGTCGAACATCTTAATGATGTAACGAATAAATGAACGTAGGGGTCAAGCCCGTAAAGTGCCAAAATGTCGGTACTTATTTCATGTACGGTATACAGTATTATTTCATCTAAAAAACTTGCTAAACTTTTTTCCCTTATATATATTAATAATTGTCCCAAATTTGGTCCAGCTGGGATGGAACACGTGAGGATTATTAAACTGTTGTGTTAACCATTAAACCATAGCCACACCTTTTATGATACCTTCAAATGAAAGAATGTATACCTGGTGTTCTATTGTGGTGACCCTTGTGCACAAGGTCAATCGGTCCTTGTCCTTGATGCTACCATAGTAACTAGGCTTACCCAGCGTTTGATCCAACCTGAAAACAAGATAATTAATGTGGTTTAATTAACATTGAAGCAGAAGACCCTGAAGGGAAATTCTACAAGAATTATTTTAGCTTTTTCAGTAGAGCCATTCCATCTTCACAACAACATTTTATTATAGATAATGCCTTGTAATCAAAAAAGAACTGATCAAGAAAGACATATAGGATTGTGTTTCATTGTAATAATATAGGACTATAACAATCTTTCATAGGTATCTGGGCCCCGTTTTATGAAACAACTTAGGACCATTTTGATCGTAAATCAATTCCTTAAATGCTTCACTATCATAAATTACACTTTTCAAATAAGCGTGATTTCATTTCATTTTCTTTTATACATGTGATATTTCTGAGCTACGTGCACACATAATTGTCTTAATTTAATGCTTAGGTGAAAAAAGTGAACGATTTTAAAATTTGAGACTTATTGTAAGATGTTTAATAAAACAGGTCCCCCAGGTGAAGACCGGGAATTCCAACACAAGCTATAATTGCTTTCATCGGAACCGAGGTTCCAATTAAAATAGTTATACTGAGAATTTTCCATATCTGAAATGGATATCCATGACTGATTATTGTTCTTGGTTATCATTGATATTTTGTGCGATGACGTCACCACCTACTAAGTTTTTGCATCTTTAGTTACACAATGACGTCATGCAACTGGTGACTTTATTGATGTCATTGTTGATGAGCATGACATTTATACTCCCCCATGTGTAGGATCAGGCTTTCCGTCACTCATGTAAAATGCGGATAAACCTCATCTGTATGCAAGAAGATCTTATCTGTGTAATTTTATAGTTGCACCAACAGCTAAGGTCATCAGGGATCGACACTAACTTTTATGAGTAGGAAGCCTGCAGGACTTTCTGCATTTGAAAACTGGTGGTTCTTCTGGTTGATAGGTGGTCCTTCTCATGTGCAGTTATACTTACCGAAACAGTACAATAAAATAAAATATATACAGCGTTGTTCTGTGATCAATGTTTATCTTAATATATTATCTACAATTTATGCCTTATGATTGTTTGTAGTGCTGCTAGATCCTTAGCATAGTGTGTTATTTAGGTTTGAAGTTTTTCAGCTTTGTCTTGTGTCATTTTGGTGGCAGAGACTTTTTTGAGAATGTTTCACATTTTTAAAGAACGCGAAAACCTGTTACACAAAGTCAATCATGTGAATGCTTGATGCCCCTGTAAAAATGCTGTACAATCCTCCTGGATCTACATGAGATGGATATTTATCATGTCAGCGCTCCAAGAATATACAAATTGGGGACTAGCCCCGAAATTGTTACTAGCAATGAATAGATGCTGGTACTTAATTTTTTACTTCGCTTTTTTACTTATAAATTTTATTTATAATTAATTAATAATACGCATGTGATTGTAGTCCAACAATAAGCTTCTATTTGCATCATATATAGCAAAAACAATATTATTTTCTTTTACATTTTAAGGATTGCGCCGCAAATCACGTCAAAAACAGTACCGGGTCCCGCAAATTAAACCATCCGAAAACAGGTGCGCGTTCCCGGTGTTATTTAGTAACTTGCATTTGTAAGCGTTTATTGTAAAGCGTTTTTATGATACAGACTTGCTAAATGGAACTAGATATAGAACTAGATGGGTGTTCCGTGGAACACGTGTGTCGCCTGTCAACTCTTTGTCAGTATAACAAAGTTTTTAGGACCCAGATAAATGACCGTGACAAGCTGACCTGACTAGGTTTTTGTGAAGAAAAAAATGAGTAAGTATTTAATCCATATAATGACCTTCAGTGTGACCTTGACCTTTATATTTTAATATGGCCATGTCGTTTAATATGGCCATGTCGTTGTTGTCATGACAAGTATATATTGAAAGTCTGATGAAGAAATATCAATGAGAAAGTTATAACCAACGTTAAGTTTTTGTGAAGAAAAAAATGAGTATTTAACCCATATAATGGCCTTCAGTGTGACCTTGACCTTTATATTTTAGTATGGTTATGTCTGTGTTGTCATGATGAGTACATATTGAAAGTTTGATGAAGAAATATCAAGAAATGAGAAAGTTATAGCCAACGTTAGGTTTTCATGAAGAAAAAACTGAGTATTTAATCCATATAATGACCTTCAATATGACCTTGACCTTTATATTTTAGTATGGTTATGTCGGTGTTGTCATGATGAGTATATATTGAAAGTCTGATGAAGAAATATCAAGAAATGAGAAAGTTATAACCAACGTTCAGTTTTCGTGAAGAAAAAACTGAGTATTTAACCCATATAATGACCTTCAGTGTGACCTTGACCTTTATATTTTAGAATGGTTATGTTGGTGTTATCATGATGAGTATATATTGAAAGTTTGATGAAGAAATATCAAGAAATGAGAAAGTGATAGCTTCAAGTTTTCGTGAAGAAAAAACTGAGTATTTAACCCATATAATGACCTTCAGTGTGGCCCTCACCTTTATATTTTAGTATGGTTATGTCGGTGCTGTCATGATGAGTATATATTGAAAGTTTGATGCAGAAATATCAAGAAATGAGAAAGTTATCGCCAACGTTAAGTTTTCGTGAAGAAAAAAATGAATATTTAACCCATATATTGACCTTCAGTGTGACCTTGACCTTTATATTTTAGTATAGATATGTCAGTGTTGTTATGATGAGTATATATTGAAAGTTTGATGAAGAAATATCAAGAAATGAGAAAGTTACAGCCAACGTTAAGTTTTCTTGAAGAAAAAACTGAGTATTTAACCCATATAATGACCTTCAGTGTGACCTTGACCTTTACATTTTAGGATGGATATGTCAGTGTTGTCATGATGAGTATATATTGAAAGTTTGATGAAGAAATATCAAGAAATGAGAAAGTTATAGCCAACGTGAAGAAAAAAAGAGTATTTAACCCAAATAATGACCTTCAGCGTGACCTTGACCTTATATTTTAGTATGGTTATGTCAGTGTTGTCATGATAAGAATATATTGAAAGTTTGATGAAGAAATATCAAGAAATGAGAAAGTTACAGCCAACGTTACGTTTTCGTGACGGACTGACTGACGGACGACAAACTGATCCCTATGTATCATGTTTTTCTTCGAAAAGGGGACTACAGCAATTCATTGAAAAAATATAATATGAAAACAAAATCGCCGTTCAAACTGTTAATATACGACTGATGTTTCTTCTTCTGTCCAACGTGAAAAATTCATGTGCCCAATCAATGTCAATATGAAAGATGTAATGCGATTGGTTCAAATTTGTAATCAACCAATGAAATGCGCGCTTTCAAATCGATGAACCTGAAACAAGGCAGATCATTTTTTATTTTTCAACAAATACGGCTTCAAATTACACACGATAAAACACGATTTCTGGTTGAATTTTAGTTAAAAAGTTTGTCTCGAGAGATGTTTTAGACTCATTTATTACCTGATCTCCTATATAAATGCTATATCCTCATTTCTTGCTAATTCATTAAGGAAAAGACTGTTCCCGGTGAAAACGAACTGTTACCGGGCTTTAGTTTCGACTGTTTCCCTCACGTGCTGAAATTTCGTTTGCGTGACGTCATGTTGTTTTTTTCACCATAGGTTCCCATTTTAAAACAAATTTCCATTTTCACTGTTTCGTACAGTAACATTAATCAGGTAATAAAACGGTTATCACATGTGTGTTTGGGGAACAGTCAAAACTGTTTTCCCTTGGTGTCAGGGGATGTCAGTGTGAACTGTTTCCATCGGCCTATCGGCCTCGGGAAACAGTTCACACTGCCATCCCCTTCGCCTCGGGAAAACAGTTTTGACTGTTCTCCAAACACACATGTGATAACTGTATAACGGCGACTTTCCAGCTTCCATTAGAGGAGGAAGACCCAAGCCCCACACCACACCCCCAATGAGTTGACCAAGGTAATATTGTTAAAAGATGGAAATAAATAGTCTGAAACTAACTGATCACCTGGGAAATAAGCATACCCATAAATAACTTAAATACTTGTTTTAGCATTACATCTATAAAAATGCACAAAGATGTTTGATGTTTGAATGAAGTTTTACGTCGTTTTTAGCACATGCTAGGCCATACATGACCGTTATTGTTTTTTGTGGTAGAGGCAGACCACCCCTTTTTGCCTGAGTAGAACTGTGTACCCACCATCCGTAAGAATCGACACTTTCTCACTTGGCAAGTCGTGCTCCTAATGGGATTCAAACTCACTGCGGTGAGAGGCGAAATAGTTTTAGACACAGCGTCTTTACTATCCTAGCCATGGAAGCGAATGCACAATGAGCAAAAAGAACAATTTTTATTTGCCTCAAAGGTCTATGGAAGTTCCGAGGTCATCCTGCATAAACCTTACACATGTACAACTTCTACAATTGGTCTGAAAAAATAAACATTGACGTGGGGTACTATTAATATATTGTTTGGTGCGCTTGTTTCGGCCAAAGTTTTTTTCTTTCACTTTTATGACAAAATTCAACTAGTACCTATAGACTAAGAAGAATATTAGTGAAACAGACATTTTCAGTGGTAAATAAAAACACCTTACTTTTCAAAATCTGTTTCTTTGATAGGGCAATTTCAATGCAAAAATTCTGCTGCATTAAAAATTATTTTTTGTGTGTGTTTTTTTAGAAGTTTTATTACTACCATATCATCCCTTATTTTTAATAGTTTTATCTTTATATAGTTACTTTAATTTTTAATTACTACTTAATTTCTTCATCTTTCATCGTTTTTTGCGCGTAATATGACCTATTTATGTGTCGACGTGCCGTAAAACACCATTCATTTTATTCCATTCCAAAAATGGGCTTAATGTGTCTGATAAAGGTCAGTTAAGACACTCTGAAAGCTTTATAGCAAAATATTAAGGCTACCGTAACTGAAGTTATTTGAGATTTCCTAATTTTCTGTTGTCCCAGCAGCAAGACATTTACTTGGAAAAAGCCCAATCTAAAAAGTATTTTGGATGAAAGATGATTAATTCTCAACCGATTTTCAAAACCAAAGTATTTACATTTAACACTAAACATTCCAGTTCTAATGATATATAATGTAGTATTAAAATTGCTATGTTAATGCTGAAAAGGCCTTTGGCTGAAACAAGTACCCCGACAAATAAGTACATACCTTCGTTGTAATTCTTTAATCCTCACCATCATGTTAAGGTGACCCTGAGAGTATTGCTCTATCACATCGCGTACATCGTACGGCTTCCTTGCTTGCTAAAATATATATCACACAACATGGTGGTATTAGTTTATTATCACATCGCGTATATCATACGGCTTCCTTGCTTGCTAAAATATATATCACAACATGGTGGTAGTTTATTATCACATCATGTACATCGTACGGCTTCCTTGTTTGCTAAAATATATATCACACAACATGGTGGTAATAGTTTATTAATACATCGCGTACATCTAACGGCTTCCTTGCTTGCTACAATATATATCACACAACATGGTGGTAATAGTTTATTAACACATCGCGTACATCGAAGGGCTTCCTTGCTTGCTACAATATATATCACACAACATGGTGGTAATAGTTTATTATCACATCGCGTACATCTTACAGCTTCCTTGCTTGCTACAATATATATCACACAACATGGTGGTAATAGTTTATTAACACATCGCGTACATCGTACGGCTTCCTTGCTTGCTACAATATATATCACACAACATGGTGGTAATAGTTTATTAACACATCGCGTACATCGTACGGCTTCCTTGCTTGCTACAATATATATCACACAACATGGTGGTAATAGTTTATTAACTCATCGCGTACATCGTACGGCTTCCTTGCTTGCTACAATATATATCACACAACATGGTGGTAATAGTTTATTAACACATCGCGTACATCGAACGGCTTCCTTGCTTGCTACAATATATATAACACAACATGGTGGTAATAGTTTATTAACACATCGCGTACATCGTACGGCTTCCTTGCTTGCTACAATATATATCACACAACATGGTGGTAATAGTTTATTATCACATCGCGTACATCTTACGGCTTCCTTGCTTGCTACAATATATATCACACAACATGGTGGTAATAGTTTATTAACACATCGCGTACATCGTACGGCTTCCTTGCTTGCTACAATTTATATCACACAACATGGTGGTAATAGTTTATTAACACATCGCGTACATCGTACGGCTTCCTTGCTTGCTACAATATATATCACACAACATGGTGGTAATAGTTGATTATCACATCGCGTACATCGTACGGCTTCCTTGCTTGCTAAAATCATACGACATGGTGGTAACGGGTTGTTATCACATCGCGCAAATCATACAGCTTGCTACAATATATATCATACAACATGGTGGTAAAAGTTTATCACATCGCGCACATCGTACGGCTTGCTACAATATATATCATACGACATGGTGGTAAAAGTTTGTTATCACATCGCGCAAATCATACAGCTTGCTACAATATATATCATACAACATGGTGGTAAAAGTTTATCACATCGCGCACATCGTACGGCTTGCTACAATATATATCATACGACATGGTGGTAAAAGTTTGTTATCACATCGCGCAAATCATACGGCTTGCTACAATATATATCATACAACATGATGGTAAAAGTTTGTTATCATATCGCGCACTTCGTACGGCTTCCTTGCTTGCTTCAATATATATCACACAACATGGTGGTAATAGTTGATTATCACATCGTGTACATCATACAGCTTGCTACAATATATATCATACAACATGGTGGTAACAGTTTGTTATCACATTGCATACATCGTATGTCTTGCTACAATATATATCATACAACATGGTGGTAATAGTTTATTCTTGCATACCGGACAAGGATATCCGTCATTTTACCGGGGCTAGATATTTCCATCTCAGGGTCGAGATCAAATACACTCGCGCACCAACATCCGGTATGCAGGAAAACATAAAACGTTAGTAGCTGGCGGTGTCAAAGCAAAACATGTCTCTGATATGCAAGAAAAAGAATCTATCATGGGTATTCGGTTCCAGATAAGGAATTCCAACCCTCGGTATAAGTGTTTTAATCGGAACCTCGGTTCCGATAAAAACACTTATACCAAGGGTTGGAATTCCCTATTGTCACCGGATACCCATGAAAAATTCTTATATTATCACATCGCGTACATCGTACAGGTTCTGGCTACAATATATATCATACAACATGGTGGTATCATTTTATATAGAGTAATATAAAATTAGTATTTATTTATTAAGGGTAGCTATATTTACTAGCACTTGGCTGGTCTTCATTGAGGCCCTATTTTTCAATAAACCAGGATGCATTTCTTTCAGGATAATGTATGGCATTTTACATCAAATTCAACACATGTTATTTTATAAGGTAGAAAATGACCTCAAAGGAGATGACCATTAATTCTGACATGTAATATGGCTTTATACCTTCCTGTAGGAACATATATCTGGATACAAATTTCACTATTTTAGTATTTTTACCCCAAAATACAACTAATTCCCCAAAAAGGAGCTGACTCAACATTTTATTACCAATTTTGTCAAATATTCAATTTCAACACCAATATTAATGTCAATCCCAAAACATATTCAATTAATGTCATTTATTTAACAGTGATGCTTTTAAATGGTTTCCGCTCAATAACTTTTGTTAGGAATGAGGTACTGTGATGAAACATGCAGGGTAGGTAGCTTATATGAAAAGGAAGCTTGGAATTGCATTTGGGTCACTGGGATCAAGGTCAAATTATGCATGTTGTAGCAGAGACTGGATGTGACCTATAGTTTTTGAAAACAGGCCACAACCACCCGAAATTTTGCACATGATGTTAGATGAATATTAGGAACATTCTGGTGAGGTTTGGTAAAAATCCTGCAAGAAAAAAGCAAGATACATATCTCGCAGCAGAGATGGTCATGACCTATATTTTGTCAAAGTATGTCACAGTGACCTGAAAATTTTGCAAATGACATTAGATGCATATAAGGAACATTCTGGTGAAGTTTGGTGAACATCCTGGAAGAAAGAAGCAAGATAAGCATGTTGTAGCGGAGACCGTACATGACCTATAGTTTGTGAAAGGTAGGTCACAGCGACCAGAAATTCTGCACATGATGTTAGATGCATACAAAGAACATTCTGGTGAAGTTTGGTGAAAATCCTGCGAGAAACAAGAGGGCAAGGATGGCCCTAGATCGCTCACATGGAAATCATAATAAGACAATAAGTCTGTTGTGTCTAGACTGCCATGGGTATTTTTTTTTGATTTGTCCCACTTTCTTCTATGAATGAGATTTCATAAAAATGGGTTGGGGTGGGGTAGTATATGGATGGATATGAATCAGGCAACTTGTTTAAGCTTTTATGGGGGTTGCAGGTGTGGAGTAGGGGGTAGTATATGGATGGATATGAATCGGGCAACTTGTTTAAGCTTTTATTGATATTAATATTCTAAACAAATGTGGTAAAGATCAGATAAAACATGAAGTAGCTGCAGATTTAACAAAGGAAAATACAATATAGCATTTTTCAATAAATCAAGGGCCATAACTGTGTCATTTTCAATAAATCAAGGGCCATAACTGTGTCATTACTAACAAGATCTTGCTGGTTTCCGAACTTGCCCAAGATTTCATTGATATAGCGATTTGCACAACTAGACATATTACCTATGCTTTCTGCCAAGTTTCGAAATCCAACAAGGTGTTTAGGAGGAGCTAAGTGCCGACAAGAAATTTAAAGTAAAAATAAATAAGTCAAGGGGCCGTAACTCCGGGAAAAATCAACGAACCGGAAAAAAATGCAATATGCACAAATAGACATCAAACCAATGCCTCTTGCTAATTAAAGTTTCGTCAAATCCAAAAAATGTGAAGAAATAATAATTATTTAAAAAAGAGACAAAAAATAGTAAACAAATAAATAAATAAAAAAATAAATTATGCTCATATACAATCTCAAGAAATGTGGCCTCTATTGGTAAACAGGAAGAAAAACTGCATTTTTTGCTAATTCAGGGGCAATAACTATGGTGTTATGGGTCCGATCTGGCTTCTATCGTGTAAACAAGCTAAAATTTTGGCAACAGACAGACGACGGACGATGAGTGGTCACAATAGCTCACACTTGAACACAGCTGAAAAGCAAGATATGCATGTCGTAGCGGAGACCGGACATGACCTAAAGTTTGTCGAAAGTAGGCCACAGCAACCCAAAATTTTGCAAATGAGGTAGGATGCATATAAGGAACATTCTGGTGAAGTTTGGTGAAAATCCTGCAAGAAAGAGGCAAGATACACATGTCGTAGCAGAGACCGGACATGACCTATATTTCATCAAAAGTAGGTCACAATGACCCAAAGTTTTGCACATGATGTTAGATGCATATAAAGAACATCCTGGTGAAGTTTGATGAAAAACAAAACCTACATGAAAGAAGACAGATACACGTCGTAGCGGAGACCGGACGCGACATATTCATCGAAAATAGGTCACAGCAACCCGAAAATGTGCATGTGATGATGGATCCATATAATGAACATTTTGGTGGAGTTTAGTGAAAATATATAATACTGTAGCCCAACTCACCCACAAAGTCAGATTCATTCAAGCATAGACCCTACACTGCTTTATTTCCAATTATACATTTATATAATATAATACAATATATGCACATATTCATGTTTATCAATATTGAAATGATATTTCAACCACAATAATAGTAATAATCCCTTGTGATCTAGCCCATAAAGTTTAAAGCAATGTTTCGAAGAAGATATTAAGAAATGAAATCGGACGCACACAAACACCTGGACAACATTTTGATCACCAAGTCGAGATCCGTAAACGGGTTCAACAAAAATTGTGCTACATTACTCATAACAAAAGTTACTGAGCAGAATTTCTTTTTTTCTATTTTAGTAACAGTGACCTTGACCTTAAACCCAGCAGCCCCAAATGCAATCCTAACCTTTCTTTCTATAAAAGTTACTAACCCAGCAAGTTTTGCCACAGTACCTCGCTTCTAACAAAAGTTATAGAGACGAAACCATTTTTCTATTTTAAGTTTCAGCGACCTTGACCTTGAATTCAGTAGACCCAAATGCAATACCAACCTTCCTTTCCATATAAGCTACCTACCCAGCAAGTTTCGTTGCAATACATCACTCCTAACAAAAGTTACTTAGAGGAAACCATTTTTCTATTTTTAGTAACAGTGACCTTGACCTTGATCCCAGTGACCATAATTTCAAGTTTTGTCACAATACATGACTCAGAACAAAAGTTATTGAGCAGAAACCATGAGTTCCCAATATAGCATATTGCACATTTAAAATAATCAAGGGCCATAACTCCGGTGTTACTTGTCCAATCTGGCTGGTTTTCGAACTCATCCGAGCTTTCTTTGATATAAATATACTGGCAAAGTTTCGTAAAGATCAAATACAAAATGAAGGTGACAGAGTGTAAACAATGCTTAAAGAGGCTCTACCTATATCTTTTTGTCCACCAATTGATATAAACTTTACTTAATTATAAAGAGGACTATGAAAAAGGTAAGTGGCAATAATTTCACCCAATGTAATATGCGTTTTGCTGGGGAAAACAGGACTGAAAAGATCGGATTTTTGAAATTGTATTCGTAATTGTTTTAGACAAGCCGATTGCGGAGATTTTCGGATCTTATTCGTTTACAATCGGAACTACCTCGTCTGATTAGCGAAGAGTTCCGATCGATTCGTTTGCTATCGGAACAGTGCGCCGCATAGTTTGTAATCGCATTGCGCATGTCCGAGAAAATCGTAAAAACTCATAGTTCTCCGGCAGGAATAAACGGCTGGGCAGCATTTTATTCAAGATACCTGTTTTGATCATAATTAATAATTTACAGAACTGGAATACGAACCATATGTTTCTTCTTAGAATACTCATAAAATAGCTTTGTATACATATAAATGCAGTAATATTGAGTATTTAATATTTTACATTAAAAATCACGTAGATATAGGTAGTGCCTCTTTAATATGGCATTTTTCAGAAGAAAAAAAGGGCCATAACTCTGGTGTTTCTAATCCGATCTGGCTGGTTTTTGAACTCATCCAAACTTTCATTGATATAAAGACACTGGTAAAGGTTCGTAAAGATCTAAATAATAATGTAGTCCCTATCGCATAAACGAGACAAAAGTTAACGGACGGACAAGGGACGGACGATGGACAACTCGCCATATCATAAGCTCTACTGACCGAAATGTCATATATAACCTTACATGGGTTGAAAATGACGTAAAACACCATACAAACAAACAATAATGTATATAATTTTATGTCTTTATGTAACAAATTGATTACCTGGAATTTTCTTCGAGCCACAAAGAATTTAATCTTCCGTATAACCCGAATCATGATTTTATGAGATTCTGTTAAACTGAAATAAAAGATAATATCATCTTTAAGCATATTTTAACCCTTAACCCGCTAAGCACGACTATAATAACCTTTGCGTCCATTGTAAACCAGATCACACGCAGGCTGATCAGGGTTTACAATGTCTGGCGGCTGATCAGTCATTTCCCCCAAAACACCCCTTTGTCACATAAATGGAATGGTCTTAATTCAAAGAAAGAACAGTCCATTATATATATGTAGCGGGTTAAGGGTTAATTAATTACACATATCAGTCAGACATCTCTGATCAGGTTACATAATTGTATTTTAATGAACAGGAAGTGCAAAATTATTCCACCTTATCATCTATTAAATCTTAGTTATTATACTCGAAAAATGAAACAATCTCTGGAAAACTGTGGGAGGAGTAAGACACACATTTTAAGGAATGGACGGACGTCCCTATGAATGGTAACTTCAGAGAGCTTTCCTTTCTTTTGAAACAAAAGAATGACAACTAAAGATATGATAGGCTTAGGTTATGGAATTAACTGTATTGAATTATTTTGTATTAAGCCACACCTCCTACCAAGGTAGTGGATGTGGGCGCTGACCCTATATGCTGTCCCCTCACCATTCAGCGGTGGATGCATAATAACAACAATAAATGTTGACTCTTTTGACCTTTATCTCCAAATTTGACCTTTGAGGTACATACCAGACACACAAGACACACCTTCTCATTTTGGTTAATATTTTTGTGACATTTTATGGAAATCTCTTCAGTTCTTTCAAAGTTATGTTTATTTTGGACGGATAAATGGACGTTGTCATTACTATATATATGCCTCCCTTCGGGGGTATAACAAAACTAGAATAAGAAATTGGGATTCATATCAATAACATTGGAACTATTTTTAAATACTAAGTGAACTTTTAACAGCAGCACTAGGTGACCTTCTACAGACACCAATTGTTCTGGTTTAAATACTGCCACATTAGGTGACCTTCTACAGACACCAATTGTTCTGGTTTAGATACTGCCACACTAGGTGACCTTCTACAGACACTAATTGTTCTGGTTTAGATACTGCCACACTAAGTGATCTTCTACAGACACCAATTGTTCTGGTTCAGATACTGCCACACTAGGTGATCTTTTACAGATACCAATTGTTCTGGTTTAGATATACTGCCACACTAGGTGATATTCTACAGACACCAATTGTTCTGGGTTAGATACTGCCACACTAGGTGACCTTCTACATACACCAATTGGTCTGGTTCAGATACTGCCACACTAGGTGATCTTCTACAGACACCAATTGTTCTGGTTTAGATACTGCCACACTAGGTGATCTTCTACAGACACCAATTTACTCCTATACTAGGTGACCTTCTACAGACACCAACTGTTCTGGTTTAAATACTGCCACACTAGGTGATCTTCTACAGACACCAATTGCTCTGGTTTAGATACTGCCACACTAGGTGATCTTCTACAGACACCAATTATTCTGGTTTAGATACTGCCACACTAGGTGACCTTCTAGAGACAACAATTGTTCTAGATACTGCCACACTAGGTGACCTTCTACAGACACCAATTGTTCTGGTTTGAATATCGCCACACTAGGTGACCTTCTACAGATAGTTTGAATACCGCCACACTAGGTGACCTTCTACAGACACCAATTGTTCTGGTTTGAATATCGCCACACTAGGTGACCTTCTACAGACAGTTTGAATACCGCCACACTAGGTGACCTTCTACAGACACCAATTGTTCTGGTTTGAATACCGCCACACTAGGTGACCTTCTACAGACACCAATTGTTCTGGTTTGAATAACGCCACACTAGGTGACCTTCTACAAACACCAACTGTTCTGGTTTAGATACTGCCACACTTGTTCACTTCTATTACATACACTGATCCTTCTGGTGTAGATGCTGCCACACCAGATGACCTACTACACACACTTACTGTTCTGGTTTAGATATATAATGCTGATCGTAGACATCGTCATCATTTAAAGACGTCTCGTGAATACCGGAAATTTGCCTTGTACCTTTAAAATTACATAGAATAAATATTATAATTATTCATCCAGACCAGTCAAATAACACAAAATTGCAATTAGTTTCTGGCTGCGTGGATCAATGTCTACTTATATTATGAGAGGATTGGAACTATGTATATCAATTATTTCAACAATTAACAAACAAGAAAATTGGTAGAACCGATGGATGCTCCCCGAAATGTATCCTCAACTTCTCATATGGCCTTGTATCATACAGCCATTTTCAATTTGCAGTTCTATTAGTAGTTTATGCTCCAGATAAAAAATCTAAGTTTAAAATTACAAAGAGCAATAACTCTTAATTTAAATGAAGACAGAGTTATGGTTCTTGCACTCTGCACTTCTTCTCATTGCCCTCTATCATTGTGTGAAGTTTCATTGCAGTCCCATCAGTATGCTCCGGACAAGAAAGTGTGACGGGCACACGGAAGGACGGACGGACAAAGCGGCAACTATATGCTCGCCCTTCGGGGAGCATACAAAACTTGTCAACAAGAGTGTTGCTGGTCATTACACATCTTCAAACACTTTCAAATATCAAAATAACAATTCTAAGTCAAACTAGAAGGGTCGTCCAGAAGGACTGACTCATATACCCCTGCACTGGAGTTGACAAGGGTTTTCATGGCTAGATCATGGTAACATTGCATGTTAAAGAACCATAAAATCTCTCTAAAAGCAAGATTGATGGTACAGTTTCGGGATTTTAAGGTATCCTTCCCCTCTCTCTGGGCTAAATGTTCCTAAGATCACTGTGTTGACAAGATGTTACACAACAATTGGGACGAACACAAAACTATTGTATATAAATATGAAACAAGAACAAGCTACAATAGTTTTGCGTCGATTATTAAACTGTCACAACTGATCCCAAAGACTTGTTTTGAAGAAGCGTGGCTTATGTTATACAATAGGATTATTACTAGAGTAACCTGTCCTGAAAGTTTGTATCACCTTGAGTAGGTAAATGACAGATCAAGGATCTCACGAGATGCGGAGCCTCGAGTGTGCTCTTGATCTGGTATTTACCTACGAGAGGTGATACACACTTCCAGCCACGCTACTCTAGTAATGATCCTTTACTATATACCTCCTACATATGATTAAAAAATATTTACATTTCTGTTGCATACGTATGCAATAAAGAAGGTTTCTAAATGTTTCAGGGCTTATTTTTTAATAAAGCGTAGAAGGGAAATGGGCGTATCTTAATATATTTGGGGTGTAGCTACAGCTTACAAGTTAAAGTTCATTGGTGTGACGTACTTGTTTTGTTTGTTTGACGTAACGTCGTCTTTACATTCTCGTGCAAATTGGTGTAAATGCGAGCATTATTAGGAATTTTCCCATTCTATTTTAAGTAGGATAGTGATACGGAATCTATTTTTAGTAGCATACTGATGCGGCTTCAGAAAACCTCTAGAGGTGATACAGATTTTTGTATTCCACTGTAAGAAAATGAAGGTACTTGTATATAATTATTGATAGGTATATAATTAACCCTCATACGTGTGATATCTCACTCTGTGAGACCAAAACTCACAGAATTTCATCTCTTAAGAACTCGAAAATCTGTGACATTTGGGCATCTCACTTAAAAAATTGTGAAAAGAAAACAAATTTAAAAGCCTTTAAATGACATTTTACTATTTTGTTTCATCATCAAATGCTTTAAAAAGCTTGTATACAATATTTGATAAAACCTCACTTACACCTTATTTTTACAGAATCTCACAGATTTTGAACAAATCTCCCTTAAAAAAATTCTTAATTCTCACAGATTGTGGCTTCAAAAGTATCACATGTATGCATACTTAATGATCTGCTGTTCCGATTCCCTGAGTTGTTTGGAGAACTGTTTGGTATATCTCGAGTATTCACTTGACCTTTGAAAAAAATGACCAAATAATAATCCCAAGCTTCCGTTACATGACGTGAATTGCACCTTGTGGGGAAGTTTCATTAACCCTTAACCCGCTAAGCACGACTATAATCGCCTTTGCGTCCATGTAAACCCAGATTAGCCTGCGAGTGACTTGCATTTTGTCACATAAATGGAAAATCAAAGAAAGAACAGTCCATTATATATATGTAGCGGGTTAAGGGTTAAAAGTACCTCGAGGGAAACTTAAGTTACTGAGCAGAAACCTAATAGTGAAGTGACCTCGACCTTCGACAATCCCAACCTTCCTTTCCATGAGCTTTACCTTGTTAAGTTTCATTAAAATCCTTTAAGGGAATCTAAGTTACTGAGCTGAAACCAATCTTGTACAGTAACATCAACCTTGAACTTTGACCTTATGACCAAAATAACAATCCCAACCTTCCTTTCCATGAGCTTCACCTTGTTAAGTTTCATTAAAATCCTTTAAGGGAATCGAAGTTACTGAGCTGAAACCAATATTGTACAGTAACAGCAACCTTGAAATTTGACCTTGTGACAAAAATAACAATCCCAACCTTCCTTTCCATGAGCTTCACCTTGTTAAGTTTCATTAAAATCCTTTAAGGGAATCTAAGTTACTGAGCTGAAACCAATCTTGTACAGTAACAGCAACCTTGAACTTTGACCTTATGACCAAAATAACAATCCCAACCTTCCTTTCCATGAGCTTCACCTTGTTAAGTTTCATTAAAATCCTTTAAGGGAATCTAAGTTACTGAGCTGAAACCAATCTTGTACAGTAACAGCAACCTTGAACTTTGACCTTATGACCAAAATAACAATCCCAACCTTCCTTTCCATGAGCTTCACCTTGTTAAGTTTCATTAAAATCCTTTAAGGGAATCTAAGTTACTGGGCTGAAACCAATCTTGTACAGTAACAGCAACCTTGAACTTTGACCTTATGACCAAAATAACAACCCCAACCTTTCTTTCCATGAGCCGCACCTTGTGGTTAAGGAGGGGAAACCAATTTTCTTTTTATAGTAACATTGACCTTGACATCTGAACAAAAGAGATGAATAACAATCACAAAACCCAATTCCTTAGAACATGTTAAGCAACCATAAAATGTTTTGTTTGTTTGTATGGTGTTTTACGACATTTTCAACACATGTAAGGTTATATATGACGGTCGATTTTTTGTGGTGGAGACAGACCACCCACTTTTCCTGGATAGAACCAGTACTGTTCACCTCCCGCGATCCGTAAGAATCGACTCTTCCTCACTTACAAGTCGAGCTCCCCGTGGGATTCGAACCCGCAGCGGTGAGAGGCGAAGGTTTACAACGCAATGTACCTGAAAGGAAGATTAAGGGCACAGATTCGGGATTCATTGGTATCCTACCCCTGTCTCTGGGGCAACTCCAAATGTTCCTAAGATAACTACTCTGTTGATTAGCTGTTAAACAACAATTTGAAGGATGAAGACAAAAATATTGCATATACCGTATTTCCCCTGATAGTAGCGCCCAGGCAAAATGTCAAGTGGGCACTCATAAAATTTATTGGATTCTGATTTTTTTTATGAGGATTTTCGCATACAAAAGATCAAACATGTATTGAATTTTTAAGATATCTATTTTTTCTTCAGTCTTCATTTTTTAATTTTTTTTTTTTTGAAAAATGTGGAGGAGGGGGCACTACTGTTAGGGGAGGCATTTTTATAAGGGGAAATACGGTAAATATAAATAAAGAACAACATAGTTTATAAAACCGTCACATAATTGATCCCAACGATTTGATTTGAAGTAGCGGGACTTATTTAATACATACTACTTAATGATCTTCTCTTCCGATGTCCTGAGTTGTTTGGAGAACTGTTTGGTATGTCTTGAGTATTCAACTTCTGTGATGAGAACCGTCGCGTGATCAGACTGGCACGCCGTGCCATACGGGTGAGCGCTGAGTTTGAGCCTGATGAGGAGCTGAATGGATGCATATGGTGGTGATAATGATGCGGGTGCACGTGAATCTTCCACGTGGCCATGGATTTGAACGCTGGGTCTGCTGCGTGGCATCTCCAAAGACACTGTCAATAATATGAAGAAATGTCAACTACATAAGAAAACAGAAAATCAGTGAAGTTAAACAGTGGAAAAATGATACAAATGAAAACTGATAGGCCAAGAAAAAAAATAGTCGTGTTTCAGGTTTCCTGCTAAAAAGAAATAGGGTAGGTAGGTCAATTTTTTATTTTGTTCACTTCACGAAGAAATTACAACAGGAAAATATAATTATAAGCTCTGATTTTGAGGGCCTCAAGGATGTATATATTAATATATATAATTTAAACTTGCTCCAAAATGGACTTTGAACTCATCACCTGAAGATGGGAAAGAAACGTCACAGAGCAGAACAAACATGCATTTATTTGGAATATTGTTTCAATAAAACATGTTATTTCTAATAGAGGAATGTGGGAGACAAGAAAGCAGAAAATCATCAACTTTGTAAAACATACGATAAAATAAAATTACACGTTGTTTTTTTTACTTTTAATAATAATTTTATAAACATTTGTTGTGTGAGCTGAGGAACACATTTGACTTTTTTTTATTGATTGTGTTGCTAGTAAAAATACATACAGAACCGGTGACAGGAAATATTGTAGCCTTTATAATTATGAAGGATGAACTTCCCCAATAATATCGGCCAATTTGTCGGTAGAAATACAGCTAATATAACTCCTGGCCTCTTGGTGGTCGCATTTAGTGACCTTGAAAGCCATAAGCCTTACTGAATAATACCTTGGGTAAAAACAAGTGTAAACATTCGAGATACACCAATCGGTGTATTTCCGTCGGACTAATACAGAACGAAACAATATCGTCATCATCGATCGCGGCACAAGATATCGTGATTTTTGTAATTTTTTTTTTTGAAACAGGGAAAAAAGGTTTAGTGTCGGGACACAATATAGGGTCGGTCGGTCGGTTGGGAACCTGAAACGCGACTAATTGTTTTCTTGGCCTTATTACATGAATAAAATAAGTAATTTATAAAGCATGTTTATAAAATTGTATTCGGACTCAACAATATACAGTCAAACATGAACTTACCAACCCCACCCACCCCACCCCCCACCGATGAAATGTGTTATTCATTTATACTGTAATAAGAAAATACCTGTCTAACATAACCCACCACCGCATAATTTGAAAATACCGTTTTTATGATCAATCGGCAACCAAGCATCATTTTTTTTTATAGAAAATCACAATTCGGAAAAGCCTGGTTTAATTCATGGTAACACACAGAAACCAGATCAACCATAAATTCAACAATAACCTAATTAGTCAATTCTAATCATTCCCCTGCAGGCAATATCAAGTATAAGTGCCAATTAATAAGTTTCAATATCAATTACCACCACTGAAATCGATGATCGGAAAGTTGAATTATTCATAAACATTTTATTTTAAAAGGAACTGAACATAACCAAATAACTGTCTGAGTTTTATTCAGTGTAATGTATACATGAAAACATGAGAATAGACCCAAATAATTCTGTAGAAATACATTTGTGAGTTTTGAAAGTTTTATTTCCTGTTTGTAAACAATGCGATTCCACAAAATTTACATTTTGTGATGATCGATCGCGATACCGTGACATCCATTAATTATTGCATTACGTTTCTATATAGTATGTATTGCCTTGGCCCATTTAGCTCAGTAAAGAGAGTGGTCGACTATTGCATGCTGCTCGACTTTTATTACCTATTACCCACGAGTGTAATTTTAAGGTGGGCTACGAGTTCAACCCCATGAAGCGGTACTTCTTTTTTCGTACTGCTATTGAATTTCATCAAACAATCTTGTCTTTATTTAGTAAATATTCAATAATGGTTGGTGTGTTATGTTTGTCAATGTGATTATAATGTTGTGTTTCATAAGCTAAAAGTTATGGACATTGTCCCTTTAACACAAAGCTGTGATTGGTCAATGCTGCAAAGTACCCTTATTAATATTCACAAAGTTATATTTATATGACGTAGTGATTGGTTAGCATAATAACTAGTTTAGGTCATGTGATGGCAACAGTTATATTTTAATGTGCTATTTTTAACAGGTGATCACAAAAAACAAGGTCAAGTAGCCCCCAAACTTTAACTGAAAGTTGAAGTCAGCCTAGAGCGTGGTAGATTTTTTAGGAAAAAACATGGAATTCAGGTTATTAATTATTTGCTGATCAGTAAATATGGAGAAATATGTTGAAATACAAACAAAATTCATTGTTTTTGCTTCTGAAAGTCATATTTACTGTGCTTGTTATTGGTAACTTTACTATATTTGGGGTGTATAATTCAGCACTATGAAATTATATTTTTGGTATGGTGTTTCACATGTTATATAATAAGATAAAACAAGAGGTCAATAACCTTGAAGCTTTACTGATAGGTTTTGATAGCTAGCAGGGGCGTAGCGTGACCAAAATCTCAATTACTCACGGGGGTTGATGCGGGAGGGGGTCCGGAATTTTTTTAAAAAATAAACGCTCGTACGTGACTTCTGGTGCATTTTAGGGTCAGGATGAAAGATTTAAATTCTGTCGAAAATACCATTATTCCTTAACATTTCATTCACCTTAGAACTGACATTATGGCTCACCTTTTTATTGCGTGTTGAGTTTTTATTTTTTGAGCCTTCGTTTGAAAAGTTTACTCACGTGAGTAAATGAGTATGGCACGCTACGTGCCTGGATAAGTCAGCATTCCTGTGAAGTTTCATGAAAATCTGTCAGGTAGTTTCGGAGGAGTAGTCGCTACAAGTTTTTACTATATAACTCTATATAAACAAAGCTGGCCGCTGGCAGCCATGTTTAATGTCAAATCAAAACAAATTTCAATAAGGACCAACACAATGTCATGCTGATCATTTTAGAAAAAGTCCCATATCAATATCACTTATAGTTTTCAAGAAGTATTAATGCCACAAATTTGATTTTTAAAAAATCTATTTTTGGCCATGGCGACCTTCTTGAATTTCTGTCCGACCTGAAATTTTGCTAGGATCCCCTAGACATCAAGTGCAAGATTTCCGTTAAGTTTCGTGAATATCCTTCAAGTAGTCTTAGAGGAGTAGTCGCCACAAGTTTTTCCTATATAACAAAGATGGCCGCTTATATACTGAATGTCAAGCATGGGAGCTACTAGTACATTTTTTATGAAGTCTTTGGTGTGCCACCGCCAGGGAGTCATCATTGAACTCACAACCTCTGGCATGCGTTGTGAACGCCCTACCATAAAGACACGCAGCAGTGTATCAGAATGTGTAGAAGTCATGTATATATGTCATATGTCAGTGCATGAAGGTTAACAAGTACACTCTACATTTGAAAATGCAACACTTGGTCTTTTTTGAATTTTAGAGTGGCATTGAACTCCTTGTGCAAAATGTGTTTTAACTGAAAGAAGCAGAGTAAAAATTATGCAACTGTTTATCGGCATATGTTAACATTTGGGAAAAAGAGACTTGTGTACTAACATAAAATACAATCTTGATTTGAACAAGAAAACAGCAGACTAAAAATAATCGTAAATCAAAAATGTTGCATTTTTAAATGTACTGAGTATATATATGACATCTGTGACTTTGAACAAATTAGAAGCCTTAACCAGAATTACTGTGTAAATGTGAAGGTCAGTCAAAGTGACCTACTTTTGGACAGAATATGAAGCACCCATGTAGATGTGTCTATGAATTGAATTGGGGTTTTAATGCACACCAACACATGAAAGGTTATATGGCGCCTAACAGAAAAGAACATGCCAGGCTCATCCTCCATGTACATCAAGATAAACTATGGAGAACGGGCCTAGAACCTTCTCACCCTGAACTGCAGAGTTGCTGAAAATTCTATTCTAGACACTCCATTTACGCTGGAGCCACATTATAGTTTTTCTGCCACTACTCTAGTGATATGAGCGAGATGGCACCTGAAACAATGCAGGGGTCATGATGAAGACCTTTAATGAGCATGAACAAAAAATTATCAAATGAACATGAATTTGGGAGGGTTCTACCCCTCTGCCTTCCCTTCCAACGGGATCTGCAGTGGCCCTATTCTTTGCCCGTAACCAAACAGGGCCATGCATGTGTCTTGAAGAGTGCAGTGCTATTTATAGAAACAGACCTTATATGTAAGCTTTACCAAAGTTTGTCGTACTTATTGATTGATGGATATGGGTAATATTGTTTTACACCTTCTCCATCTCACCTTGAAAACCTTCCCTGACCAGTGGAAACCCACGACATGTGCAGTACGCACTTCATCGAAACCGGGGTTATAATGAAAAATATTAGTCAGTAAAATACTGATGTCAATAAAACCGTGCTCTATGAATTATTGATGAAAATTCTTAATTTGATATTTGTTTATTTGTATGGATTCTGGATAATGACTTGAACATTCAGTTAAAATTGCAGAATAACTGATAATATGAAACTGACATCTATTAAAATTGACACGTAGAGCATTAATATTTTATAAAAACTGATATTTTTCGAAGACAAAAATGACATGTATTAACAAAGCATGTTGTGACAAATTGTTTCTATACAGGGTCTACAATATTCAGAAATCGTATATGGATATCTGTGCGTAATATAGGTTATTGAATTTGTATGGCTAAATATTAAAATATTACTTGGAACGAGTTGTTTTGGCAAAGGACGACGAGCTTGCGAGTCGTCCTGCGCCAAAACAACTCGTTCCAAGTAATATTTAGCCATACAAATTCAATAACCTTTTTATTGTATACTTTGATATTGTTTTCAATCAATGTTAATTGTATGACTATTACTTTTCATTGTATTTGTGTTATTATTATAGCTTTTGATGGAATTCCTATCTTGTCATTCAGTTTCATTTTGTGTTGATGATTATTTTGCGCGAAAATGACGTCGATGTCGGATGACGTCATTAAAAACATCAAGCGATTTTCTAAAGTTTGTTTACCATTCGATAACGTTAAAAACAGTGGGTGTGTGACCATTTCAATTATTTCATCAATTTCTGCCATAAAAGGTTGAAAAAAAACACCACGTATTTTTTTGTTGACAATATAGGAAGGATTCCGTTATTTTATTTGAAAGTAGTTCCTTATTTCTATTTTGCGGCTCTTAGCAAGCACGAGAAAAAGTTCCGGTGCAATATCAATGTGTGCAATATCGTAGAATATTGCACATTTAGCTCAATGCAAACTAAACGGGACAATATGAAAGTATACAATAAAAGCGTCCAGCAGACCTCGGTTTGAAGTCTCATCTGAAGGACTTGTAGGGTAGGAAATACCTTTTCAATATATTTGATAATTAACCCAAATTTGGTCCTGGCTGGGATTGAACATGCAATCCCTGGGTTACTAAGCCGCGATGTAAACAATTACAACATGGCGCTACCTAAATTTAGCACTTAAAATCGGGGTACTAATAAATGTCGGCTAGTGCAGTGAGCATTACTGGCTCACGTTATATGGTTGTAGGCGTGTACTTCATATCTGTTACTTAAATTTGATTGGTTGATACAAACACCTTCAACATTTAGGTTTGTTTTGTAATACTTTGAATGCAAATAAGTTACAGTAAGTACGGTTTTGATACCTGTATAAGAGAAGCTGCAGTAGGAATCTGTCTGTTGAAATGCTTCTGTCGCTGTTTCTGTTGTACCTTTAAGGCAAAACCTGAGCCAAGAATTCCCTGTGGAGTAAAATAATACATTGTCAGGGAAGACATGTTACATTTATTCAGGCATACAACCTAAGTGGAACAATCATTTTGCTGTTGCTAAAAATAAAACAAAAATGTTAGGATTTTATCAAAATGATGTACAAGTTTACATAAACAATTTTGTGTTTTACCCTACCCATTTCCTCCAAATTATCAAAAAACGCTTCATGTATGGATTATGTTTTTTTTACCCTCAGGGTATGATCAGTCTTTTGGTTAGCACTTTATTGCACATTAAACTATTTAGTTATTAAAGAAAGTAAAGATTCTGCATACACTACATGTAATCTACCATAAGGCCCTTAGAGTTGAAATACAAAAACTACATGAAAAACGATCTGGAAGGGTGTCGCCTGCCATGTGCTAAATTCAGCAAGTTCAATCTAACTATTAAGTTTGAAGACACAGGGCGCAATCCTTAATGAATAATGAAGCAGATTTTTTTTTATTTGTTAAAGTTTATGAAAAGGCAAATAACTCTACATTGGATAATTGATAAGGAGGAAATGTATAAAGTTTCATGAACATAGGTCAATATTCTGCCAAGTTATGAACTAGGTTACGTTGCAGATTAAAGTTTTATGAAAAGAGCCATGACTCTGCCAAAATGAAATCCAGAGTTATTGTAAATGTGAAATGACATTTCTTCGGGTAAGATGAAGATGTGTGTGAAGTTTCATGAACATAGGTCAAACATTTTTCAAGTTATGGTCAGTTATGAGCTTGGTTAGGTTGCAGGTAAACATTTTATAAAAAGGGGCATAACTCTGCCACAATGAGTCATAGTTATTAACAACATTCCTTTGGGTAAGATGAAGATGTGTGTGAAGATTCATGAACATTCATAACTTTCACATCTGGTCAACTTCTGGTAGGTTGAGATATTCAGTAGGTTAAAATAAAGGGGTTTACTCGTACTTTATCCTCAAACTCTATATGAAAAATGAAAACATTAGACCATGATTTAAATTAAATGTATCCATATTGCTGTTTTAAAATCGACAACACCAAAAGAAGATACATAGATGTACTCAAAAAATAAAGCTTTAAATATAATTATCACTATAAACTAGTTTTATAAAGGGCTAAAGTCAGTTGAGCACCAAGGATAAACACCGAGTTTACCCCCTACCAGAATGTGGAGGTGTTTTATTTTATTGATTACTGATTGGTCAATTTATTTTGATGAAGTCATGTGAAAGTTATGAATAGGTGAAACATTTTCCAAGTTATGGTCATGCATGATGGGTAACAACATTCCCTGGGGTAAGATGAATGTGTACTGAAGTTCCATGAACATTAAATACTTTTCAAGCTATGATCAGTTATCAGCTTGGCTAGGCTGCAGGTTAAAGTTACATGAAAAGGGGCATAACTCTGCCAAAATGAAGTCAGTTATTGGACATATTTAACAACATTACTTGAGTTCATGTGTGAAGTTTCATGAACATAGGTCAAATGCTTTTCAAGTTAAAGCCAATGTTAGGTTGCAGGTTAAAGTGTGATGGACGATGGACAACAACGAACGGCGTACAAAGTGATCCCCAAGTGTCTGCCTGGATACGCAGGTGACATAAAAATAAAACAATCAGGATCAAACTGATAGACAAATAATAACTCATAACAGAGTCATGGCATGCATTCACACACAACACCCTGAAAAACTCAGTCAGAGACAACAACTGAAAGGGCATGCAATCATATAAGTTAGTAGAAGGAGGCAAACAACACAACAGCTTACAAGGGCATGCCACCAGATATGATGGGAAAAGTCGCACACAACAGTTTAAAAGGGCTTGAACCTATATTTTGGTAGAGAATGGCATGCAACAACTTAAAAGGGCAAGGAACCGTATATGTTGGTAGAGGGTGGCAGACAACAATTTAAAAGCGCATGCAACCTGATATGATTGGAGGGGACACACTCAACAATTTAAAAGGGCATGCAACCAGATATGTTTGGAGGGATCACACTAAACAGCTTACAAGGGCACGAAACCAGATATGATTGGAGGGGTCACACTCAACAGCTTACAAGGGCATGCAACCAGATATTATTGAGAGGGTGGCACACAACAACTTTATAGTTATGTAACCATACTGAATAGTTGTGGGAGGCTTTTACACTCTTACAACAGTTAATAGGCATTAGATGGAAAGTATACCTACCAAGTGTGTTTAGGCAAAAAAAAAAACACCTGTGTTTCCGGTGGCCCGACCGACCCTTTTTTAAGGGGCCGACCCTAAAACTTTTTATAACAAAAAAAGAAAAAAAAAAAGATTTTTTTTTAATTTGTTCTGAACAATGATTTATCACAATATATCGAGGTAAACAGACATCGCAGAGAAACTTTCAGTTGTATGATCAACTTGTATGGGGTTTATGAGATAAATACATGTAGAATCTCACAATATCTTGCTCCAAAAAAAAAAAAAAAGCAAAAAAATAAATAAATGCCTACCGACCTACTCTATTTTTTCAGAGATTGCAATAGGAAACACACTCTTCTTTTTGGCCTTATTAAGCCTGTTATGTTTTCGAGTAGTTGCAGTCACAAGAATTCCAACAGTATAAATGCTCGCACCATTATAAATGCTGCCCCCACCACCACCCAGCCCACACCCCACCTTTTTTCAAAACGGGCTGTTTATATGATGCCATAAACAAAATGATTATTATATTATATTATATAATATGATGTTTAGTTTAGAAAAAATACACTTGCCACTAGCCTGACATATGTAAATAGTATTTCGTAATAAAGAATTGAATTGAATTGAATTGACATAAGGTTTAGTTTAGAAAAATACCTCCCCACAAGGATTGTCGAGGTATGTATATGTATATGTACATCTATCTATCCGGTGTTCACTCTATTGACCATTGACCCCTTTGCGATCGAAATGGCACAATTTCTCATAGGGAATGGGCCAGCCAGGCGCACTCAATTGGCGATGGTCTTTTTGTTAATTTCGGTCATTTTCTCCCATTCTGCTATTTAGGCACACCACATGCACTTGCTTAGTCACGATCGATAAACTGTACAGTATTTTCACATAGTAAATACAGCATAACCAATCTGTTGCTATGGTGTTACTATTGTTAGCCATTTCAAGTGTCATCAATGATGAAGCGCATTTCAGACTTTTTGACGCTAATTTAAGTCAGATGATAACCCTACTGTCTCTCGCTGTACTTCAACAATCCAAAAGACTGAACATTTAAAGACAGGTGCGTATCCAGGCATACGCACGTACGCCAATGCGTACAATTCGTCAGCAAAAGTGAAAAAATAAAAGTTCAAAATGCCATATTAACGCTGAAATATAGCTTGAGAATGCATCATTTGCCTTTCTAATTTTCAAAAAATTCTTGAAGGAGGGCCCCCACCGGCGGGAGGGGGAAACACCCTCCCACACCTATCACCACTCGCAGCGTTGCTGCTCGGTTCGCAGCTATGCTTCTCATATCTGGCGTACATTTCAAAATGCTCCAGGTACGCCCCTGAAAGAAACACGACTTCCAGTACGCCCCTGAAAGACTTCCAAAAGACATTGTTATCCGACGACCGTGGATTTTCTACAGGATATCAGCAGACAGGTTAAATAAACTGATGAGAATTTCTTTGAACAAAGCTAGTGGAAAGTTGTTAAGAGCTTTTCAGATGTAGTATGAAAAGTAACAGTTGCGAAGCAATTAGATAAATGACTACTCTATAGGGTAATGTACTGTACATGTTACTGTTGATTGACAGTTTAAAAGTTTAATTAGTTAAATTGTTTCAAGTTACAGTTCACTTTCATTCATTATACTGCCACTGGGATGTTGAAGTCAAAACACCAAAATACATTATTTAAAGGTATGATTTTATTGACTTTTTAGTATTATGTTTTGCCATCATTTTTTTACAAAGGCCCCCTATTTCAAAGTCCATGGGCCCAAACGGCCATTGTTTTACAAAGCTAGATCGAACACTGTTATACGTATTTTATATATAAGGGTGAGAAAATACATACATCTACAAAATACCTTTCAAAAAGCACTGGATCCCCACTGAGGGAATACGAAAATGTTGGAATAAATTAATAGATGGAGAAAAAAACATTGCTACAGTGCTTAGTAACATTTATATTTTGTTAGCCTTATTCATAGTTTTAATTAGCTTTGGAGTTGTTTTTACTATATTCTGCAGTATCGATTCTATGTCTTGAGGTATTGAGGTAGGATTATTCACTCACACACTCCCTCTTCATAACTAATCATAAATGTCAGCGTACAATTTCATAACTAATCATAAATGTCAGCGTACAATTTTACCTTCATCCAACCAGCAATGTTCTATTATTAGTACTTTTGTTACTTCCCTTGATCAAAATATCTCCATTTATTTGAATTTTTTAGCCCTATTCATTGTTTTTATTAGCTTTGGAGTTGGTATCGATTTTAGGTTTAAGGGTTTGAGATAGGGTATGTGTTATCTTTTTCACATCATCACTCTCTCTTCATAACTAAATGTCAGCGTACAGTTTTACCCTTCATCCAACCAGATATATTCTTTTATTAGTATCCATTTGGCTCCAGAGTGTCTATTCAAAGTAACCAGTCCTGCAAAACTGCCAAACGATAAGTTTTTTTTTTAAAGAGTTTTATTTAAACTGCCATGTATTTTAGTGTATTTTTGTTTCGTATTTGTTCTTTTCGTGTTTGTGTACCCCTTATGAAGGCGTAAACAGAAAGCACTTGGGTTTTTATAAACTGTAGCACTGTATAAATGTTTTTTTCCCCATCTATATTTTTCATATATATAAAAATATATATTATGGCCTCATATAAACGCACCCATTCTGTAAAATGCAACGCCCTATTTGAACGGGGTAATACGTTGTGAAAGGGATCATTATTTGACAAAAATCATTACACCAAAAAATGCTGCAACATGTGTTTTTACAACTGATGGCAACTATACTCACCTACTACGAAATTGGTTACTAATAGTAGTTAATGAGGATTTTAAACCACAAGATTACGGACCGACAAACAGAAGGATGGACAGAATAAGGACAAAGCATCTTCCTATAGTCTGCCCTGTTGAAACTGGTAGGACATTAATAAGAGTAAACAGAGGATGTCTACATGGAAATTATGACACGTTTTATAATGCAAAACAACAACACAGCAACTTACTGCCGGCAGGGCAAAGAACGATATTGCAAACACAGAAAAACACGAGGCCACAATCCGGCCCATCCACGTCTGAGGTACAGTGTCGCCGTAACCTATAGTTGTCACCGTTATCTGCAAATATTAAATTGTTAGTTAAGCACACAGACTTACTGATGGCAACGCAAAGAACGAGACAGCAAACACGGAGAAACATGAAGTGATGATTTTCCCCATCCACGTCTGCGGCACGGTGTCTCCATACCCTATTGTTGTAACTGTTACCTACAATGTGAATAATGGCACGTGTAGGCAGATGTTGCACTTCACATTATGACATGACAATGGCACTTGCAGGTAGATGTTATACTGTACATTATGATATCGTAATGGCACGTGTAGGTAGATGTTGTATTGTACATTATGACATGATAATGGCAGGACTGGTGTATAGATGTTATACTGTACATTATGACATGATAATGGCACTTGCAGGTAGATGTTATACTGTACATTATATGAATTGAATTGAATGTTGTTTAACGGCTCATCAACACAGTATAGGTTATTTAGAGCCACCCCAGAGAGAGGGAAAGGATACACAGGAATCCGGGAACCTGCCCTACTCTTATTATCGAATAGATTCCCATGGTTCTTTAACATGCTCGGAGGATAGACCGATACACGGGACCGCCCGGTTTACGTCCCCATCCGACGGACGAGGCTAAGGGAAAGTGTCTTGCCCAAGAAGACACCGACGGAACTCAGTGGCACCACAGAGGATTGAACCCTGGGCCTACAGTTACAAATCCGCCGCGCTACCGACTGCGCCATGCCAGCCCTCACTCACATTATGACATGATAATGGCACTTGCAGGTAGATATTATACTGTACATTATGATGATGATGGCACTTGCAGGTAGATGTTGTATTGTACATAAGGACATGATAATGGCACGTGTAGGTAGATGTTGTACTTTACATTATGACATGATAATGGCACGTGCAGGTAGATGTTGTACTGTACATTATGACATGATAATGATATTATGTGTAGGTGATGTTATACTGTACATTAAGATAATGGCACGTGCAGGTAGATGCTATACTGTACATTATACGATAATGGCACTTGCAGGGGTAGATGTTGTACTGTATATTATGATATGATAATGGCACGGGCAAGTAGATGTTATACTGTACATTATGACATGATAATGGCACGGGAAGGTAGATGTTATACTGTACATTATATGATAATGGCATGTGTTGGAAGATGTTATACTGTACATTTTATGATAATGGCACGAGCAGGTGGATGTTATACTGAACATTATGTTATGATAATGGCACGTGCAAGTGATGTTATATTGTACATTATTTGATAATGGCACGTGTTGGAAGATCTTATACTGTACATTATATGATAATGGCATGTGCAGGTGATGTTATACTGTACATTATGATATGATACTGAACATGTCTTGTCTTGTCGTACCCTTAATGGTCATTGAGTACTTGCTTTGTGGCTTTCTAGGCCTTTTTTTTTATTTTCATATATACATAGCTTCCTTGTGTTATATCTATACTGCCTGTCAATGCTGCCTTGTTATATCTATACTGCCTGTCAATGCTGCCTTGTTATATCTATACTGCCTGTCAATGCTGCCTTGTTACATCTATACTGCCTGTCAATGCTGCCTTGTTACATCTATACTGCCTGTCAATGCTGCCTTGTTACAACTATACTGCCTGTCAATGCTGCCTTGTTACATCTATACTGCCTGTCAATGCTGCCTTGTTACATCTATACTGCCTGTCAATGCTGCCTTGTTATATTTATACTGCCTGTCAATGCTGCCTTGTTATATATATACTGCATGTCAATGCTGCCTTGTTACATCTATACTGCCTGTCAATGCTGCCTTGTTACATCTATACTGCCTGTCAATGCTGCCTTGTTACATCTATACCGCCTGTCAATGCTGCCTTGTTACATCTATACTGTCTGTCAATGCTGCCTTGTTACATCTATACTGCCTGTCAATGCTGCCTTGTTACATCTATACTGCCTGTCAATGCTGCCTTGTTATATATATACTGCCTGTCAATGCTGCCTTGTTATATCTATACTGCCTGTCAATGCTGCTTTGTTATATCTATACTGCCTGTCAATGCTGCTTTGTTACATCTATACTGCCTGTTAATGCTTCCTTGTTTGTTAGAGAATTTAACCAGGCGGGGATATCTCTTGCTTGCTTCTTAACAGAAATCTAGATTTTTCTTCCATTATTACCAAATGCATTCAAACTGTGACCTGGGCCACTAACACCATATTTTTTATTAAGATTCACAAATTGAGGAGAGAAGGATATATTTATTCATATATTTCGAAAGGAACCTATGTAAAAATAATGATGGTCTAGCTCCCTATGTTGATGATAGCATGGAGTACTCACCACTCCCCACCACAGGGCATCTGCATAGCTGTTAAACTTTGAGCCAGAGTCTGGTTCGGCATCCTTCTCAGCGAGGTAGACAAAATACGAAGAAAATATGAGCCCTAAAAATCCTATATACAGCGTCGTGATCAGCTCCTGAAAATATACACAGGACAAAAAATATATTAGATGTCTGTACTAGTAACTTAACGCCCACCCCTTCCATCTACCTTTGTATAATGCTGGTATTTCTCCTGACAAATAATACAAATACTACAATTATGGACTTTTAATGAGGTCTAGAAATAGGTCTAGGAATAGAACCATTCATAGACCAAATCAGAGTACATCAGGATTATTATTTTCTTATATACATTACGTCGTCGAGTTTATACCCCATCCAACCCTTACTCTATGAAGCGAAATGGGGGTTGGCTGGGGTATGAAATAACACCTTAATTTTGGCTAAAAGAGTTTGCATAGTGTCAAATTAAAACATTTAATAGGTAATTTTAAACAGATTATTGGATTTTTTTAGTAAAAAATATTTTTAAACGTGTTTTAATTTCGAAATATCCATTATAAAATCATGATTATATAACTTTCCTATTGCTTAATGGAATTAAGGTTGGACCATGTAATGTATATTTTTTTTAGAATTGTTCAAATACATCATATCTGTATTAAACTGTTTTAAATTGATAAAACAAATCACCTAAATGAGCCACAAACCACCAAAAGAAATTACACCATACATATACAAGAGCTGTCGGAGAACAGCGCAGCTCGACTATTCGATTTTTCAGAGAATAATAAATTATATAGCTAGTATATACCATCAGTAAACAGGGCTAAAACAATGTGGGGTGAGGTTGGGGGGCGCAACATAGCTATGTGTAAGAATTGACCAAAACTATACAGAAATATGTAAAAAAAAAATATATATTAAAAAAATTCGAGTTTTGGGTAGGAGTGGGAGTGGGTGGTGTGGGTAGTGGGGGTGGTGAGGGCAACATATATGTGTAAGAAGCCATGTAAGAATTCACCAAAACAACACAAAAATATGTAAAAAAAAAATAATCGAGTTTTGAGTAGGGATTGGGGAGAGGCGGGGTGGTGGGGAGGGCAACATGTGTAAAAAGCTATGTAAGAATGGACCAAAATACCACAGGAATATGGTAAAACAAAAACAAAATAAAAATATTTTGAGTGTGGGGGAGTGAGGGGCAGGGAGGGGGTGGGGTGGGGTGGGGGGGGGGTGGTTAGTGGGGGCATGATAGCTATGTGTAAGAATTGACAAAAACAATACAAAAATAAGTAAAACAAGAGGCCCAAGAGGGCCTGTGGACGCTCTACTGGCTAACATGGCTCTTATAATATCAATGAAGCGAGTGACTGCTATTTATGTTTTCTTATAAGTTTCTAGCAAAAAACAGCTTTTTAACTAAATCAAAGGCCATAACTAAAGAATCTGGTAAAGTTTGGTAATGATCAGATGAAAAATGAAGGCCCTACCGTATTAACGAGGCAAAATATAGCATTTTTAACTAAATCAAGAGCCATAACTCCTCTGTGACTGGTTTTCGAACTTGTCCGAGCTTTCATTGATATTAACAATCTGTGCAAGTTTGGTAAAGATCAAATAATAAATGAAGGTCCTAGAGTGTTCACAAGGCTTAATATGGCATTTTCCAGCAAAACAAGGGCCATAACTCCGTTGAAATTATTTCGATCTTGCAGGTTTTTGAACTTGTTCGAGCTTTCATTGATATAAAGACACTGGCAAAGTTGAGTAAAGATTCGATTAATATTGAAGGCCCTAGAGTGTTCACAAGGTAGGAAATAGCATTTTTCAGAAAAAACAAGGGCCATAACTCCAGTGTTAATGATCCGATTTAGCTAATTTCAAACTTGTTCGAGCTTTCATTGAAATTAACAATCTGTGCAAGTTTGGTAAAGATCAAATAATAAATGAAGGTGCTAGAGTGTTCCCAAGGCAGAAAATGCCATTTTTCAGAAAAAACAAGGGCCATAACTCTGTTGTTAATGACCCAATTCAGCTGATTTTCGAACTTGTTCAAGCTATAATTGGTATTAACAATCTCTGCAAGTTTGGTAACGATTAAATAATAAATGAAGGTGCTAGAGCGTTCACAAGGCAGAAAATGGAAATTTTCAGAAAAAACAAGGGCCATAACTCCGGTGAAATTATTCCGATCAGGCTGGTTTTGAACTTGTCCGAGCTTTCATTAATATTAACAATCTGTGCAAGTTTGGTAAAGATCAAATAATAAATGAAGGTGCTAGAGTGGTCACAAGGCTTAATATGGCATTTTTCAGCAAAACAAGGGCCATAACTACGGTGAAATTATTCCGATCTGGCTGGTTTTCGAACTTGTCCGAGCTTTCATTGGTATTAACAATCTCTGCAAGTTTGGTAACAATCAAATAATAAATGAAGGTGCTAGAGCGTTCACAAGGCAGACAATGGAAATTTTTAGAAAAAACAAGGGCCATAACTCCGGTGAAATTATTCCGATCTGGCTGGTTTTCGAACTTGTCCGAGCTTTCATTAATATTAACAATCTGTACAAGTTTGGTAAAGATCAAATAATAAATGAAGGTGCTAGAGTGTTCACAAGGCAGAAAATGCCATTTTTCAGAAAAAACAAGGGCCATAACTCTGGTGTTACTGACCCAATTCAGCTGATTTTCGAACTTGTTCAAGCTATAATTGGTATTAACAATCTGTGCAAGTTTGGTAAAGATCAAATAATAAATGAAGGTCCTAGAGTGTTCACAAGGCAGTAAATGCCATTTTTCAGAAAAAACAAGGGCCATAACTCTGGTGTCAATGACCCAATTCAGCTGATTTTCGAACTTGTTTAAGCTATAATTGGTATTAACAATCTCTGCAAGTTTGGTAACGATCAAATAATAAATGAAGGTGCTAGAGCGTTCACAAGGCAGAAAATGGAAATTTTCAGAAAAAACAAGGGCCATAACTCCGGTGAAATTATTCCTATCTGGCTGGTTTTCGAACTTGTCCGAGCTTTCATTAATATTAACAATCTGTGCAAGTTTGGTAAAGATCAAATAATAAATGAAGGTGCTAGAGTGTTCACAAGGCAGAAAATGCCATTTTTCAGAAAAAACAAGGGCCATAACTCTGGTGTTACTAATCCAATTCAGCTGATTTTCGAACTTGTCCGAGCTTTCGTTGATATTAACAATCTGTGCAAGTTTGGTAAAGATCAAATAATAAATGAAGGTGCTAGAGTGGTCACAAGGCTTAATATGGCATTTTTCAGCAAAACAAGGGCCATAACTCCGGTGAAATTATTCCGATCTGGCTGGTTTTCGAACTTGTTCAAGCTTTCATTGATATTAACAACCTGTTAAAGTTTGGTAAAGATCGGATGAAAAATGAAGGCCCTATTGTGGTAACAAGACAAAAGTTAACGACGGACGACGGACGACGGACGGACGGACGACGGACAACTCGCCATCCCATAAGCTCTGCTGGCCTTCGGCCAGTAGAGCTAAAAACAACAACAAAACATCGAGTTTCGAGTGGGGGGTAGTGGGGGGTGGAGAGTGGAGAGGCAGGGAGTGGGGTGGAGGGAGCAACATATATGTGTAAGAAGCTATGTGTCAGAATTTACCAAAACAACACAGATATATGTAAAAAAACAAGAGGCCCAAGAGGGCCTGTGGACGCTCTACTGGCTAACATGGCTCTTATAATATCAATGAAGTGAGTGACTGCTATTTATGATTTCTTAAAAGTTTCGAGCAAAAAACAGCTTTTTAACTAAATCAAGGGCCATAACTAAAGAATCTGGTAAAGTTTGGTAACGATCAGATGAAAAATGAGGCATGAATTAACGAGGCAAAATATAGCATTTTTAACTAAATCAAGAGCCATAACTCCTCTGTGACTGGTTTTCGAACTTGTCCGAGCTTTCATTGATATTAACAATCTGTGCAAGTTTGGTAAAGATCAAATAATAAATGAAGGTCCTAGAGTGTTCACAAGGCTTAATATGGCATTTTTCAGCAAAACAAGGGCCATAACTCCGTTGAAATTATTTCGATCTTGCCGGTTTTTGAACTTGTTCGAGCTTTCATTGATATAAAGACACTGGCAAAGTTAAGTACTGATTCGATTAATATTGAAGGCCCTAGAGTGTTCACAAGGCAGAAAATAGCATTTTTCAGAAAAAACAAGGGCCATAACTCCTGTGTTAATAATCTGATTTAGCTGGTTTCAAACTTGTTCGAGCTTTCATTGAAATTAACAATCTGTGCAAGTTTGGTAAAGATCAAATAATAAATGAAGGTGCTAGAGTGTTCACAAGGCAGAAAATGCCATTTTTCAGAAAAAAACAAGGGCCATAACTCTGGTGTTACTGACCCAATTCAGCCGATTTTCGAACTTGTTCAAGCTTTAATTGATATTAACAATCTGTGCAAGTTTGGTAACGATCAAATAATAAATGAAGGTGCTAGAGCGTTCATAAGGCAGAAAATAGAAATTTTCAGAAAAAACAAGGGCCATAACTCCGGTGAAATTATTCCGATCTGACTGGTTTTCGAACTTGTCCGAGCTTTCATTGATATTAACAATCTGTGCAAGTTTGGTAAAGATCAAATAATAAATGAAGGTGCTAGAGTGTTCAAAAGGCAGAAAATGCCATTTTCCAGGGAAAAAAAGGGCCATAACTCTGGTGTTACTGACCAAATTCTGCTGATTTTTGAACTTGTTCAAGCTATAATCGCTATTAACAATCTGCATAAGGTTGGTAACGATCAAATAATAAATGAAGGTGCTAGAGCGTTCACAAGGCAGAAAATAGCAATTTTCAGAAAAAACAAGGGCCATAACTCCAGTGTTACTGATCTGATTTGGCTGGTTTTCGAACTTGTCTGAGCTTTCATTGATATTAACAATCTGTGCAAGTTTGGTAAAGATCAAATAATAAATGAAGGTGCTAGAGCATTCATAAGGCAGAAAATAGCAAGTTTCAGAAAAAACAAGGGTCATAACTCAGGTGTTACTAATCAGATTTGGCTGGTTTTCGAACTTGTCCGAGCTTTCATTGATATTAACAATCTGTGCAAGTTTGGTAAAGATCAAATAATAAATGAAGGTGCTAGAGTGTTCACAAGGCTTAATATGGCATTTTTCAGCAAAACAAGGGCCATAACTCCGGTGAAATTATTTCGATCTGGCTGGTTTTCGAACTTGTCCGAGCTTTCATTGATATTAACAACCTGTTAAAGTTTGGTAAAGATCAGATAAAAAATGAAGGCCCTATTGTGGTAACAAGACAAAAGTTAACGACGGAAGACGGACTACGGACGACGGACGACGGACGGACGGACGGACGACGGACAACTCGCCATCCCATAAGCTCTGCTGGCCTTCGGCCAGTAGAGCTAACAAGAGGTCAATGACCTTGAAGCTCTACTGATAGGTTTTTGATAGATAATATCAATTATAGTTTTCAAGAAGTAGTCGCTACAAACTTGTATTTTGAAAATCTATTTTTAGCCATGGCAGCCATCTTGAATTTCCGGCCGACCTAAAAAAAATCTGGGATCAATTAGACATCAAGAGCAACATTCCTGTGCAGTTTCATGAACATCTGTCAAGTAGTTTCAGAGAAGTAGTCGCTACAAGTTTTTACTATATAAATCTATGTAAACAACGATGGCCGCTAGCAGCCATGTTTAAAGTCGCATCAAAATAAATGTCGACAAGGATCAACATCATGTCATGCTGATCATTTTAGAAAACGTCCCATATCAATATCACTTACAGTTTTCAAGAAGTAGTCGCTACAAATTTATTTATTTTAAATCTATTTTCAGCCATGGTTGCCATCTTGAATTTCCAGCCAGCCTGAAATTTTTCTAGGATCAACTAGACATCAAGAGCAACATTCCTGTGCAGTTTCATGAACATCTGTCAAGTAGTTTCAGAGAAGTAGTCGCTACAAGTTTTTACTATATAACTCTATGTATACAAAGATGGCCACTGGCAGCCATGTTGAACGTCGAATCAAAATGATTTTTGACAAGGACCAACATCATGTCATGCTGATCATTTTAGAAAAAGTCCCATATCAATATCACTTATAGTTTTCAAGAAGTAGTCGCTAAAAACTTGTTTTTTAAAAATCTATTTTTAGCTTTGGTGGTCATCTTGGATTTCACATCGACATGAATTTTTGCTAGGATCAACTAGACTTCCTGGGCAACATTTCTGTAAAGTTTCATGAATATACATCCAGTAGTTTCAGAGGAGTAGTTGCTACAAATAAAAGTTTACGGACAGACGGATGGACAGACGGACGACGGACGCCGCACCACGGCATAAGCTCTGCTGATCTCTGATCAGTCGAGCTAACAATAAACATTCAATAAAAATATTCAAGTCTCGAGAGTGAGCAACACATATGTGTAAGAATTGACTAAAACAACACAGAAATATGTAAAAAAAGAAAAGAGTTTCGAGTGTGTGTGGGGGGGAGGGGGCGGGGGAGAGGCAGGGGGTGGGCAGAGGGGTAGGGAGCAACATATACGTGTAAGAAGCTATGTGTATAAGAATTGACCAAAACAACAGAAATATGTAAAAAATAAATAAAAATTAAATAAAAATATTCTAGTTTGGAGTGTGTGGGGGGGGGGGGTGGGGGGGGAAGGGGAGGCAGGGAGCGGGGAGGGGGTAACAACATGTGTAAGAATTGACAAAAGCAACACAGAAATATGTAAAAAAAAAAAAAAAAAAAAAAAATTAGTGTGTGGGGGGGGGGGGGCGGGGGAGAGGCAGGGGTGGAGGGAGGGGGAGGGAGGGAGCAACACATATGTGTAAGATGCTATGTGTAAGAATTGACCAAAACAACACAGAAATATGTAAAAAAAAAAAAAAAAAATTAAATAAAAAATATTCTAGTTTCGAGTGTGTAGTGGTGGGGGTGGGGCAGGGAAGGGGAGGTGGGGGGAGCGGGCAACATATATGTGTAAGAATTGACTAAAACAACACAGAAATATGTAAAAAAAAAAATAAAAAAAAAAAATCGAGTGTGTGTGGTGGGTAGTGGGGGGAGGGGGCGGGGGGAGAGGCAGGGGGTGGACGGAGGGGGATGGAGCAACATATATGTGTAAGAAGCTATGTGTAAGAATTGATCAAAACAACACAGAAATATGTAAACAAAATAACAAGAAAGCTGTGGATTCACATGTCTCGCCTAACGAGGGCTGGCTTTAAAATT